>JAGGCT020002498.1:12500-25000 GCA_017654935.2 Phymorhynchus buccinoides | reverse complement strand
AAAACTATTATTAAAAAAATAGAATACAAACGTATAGGGAGGGGAAAAAAGAAGCAAAAAAAAGATGTTGTACAAATGATGATATGCAACGAAAGTAATGCATAAAGACAAACCCTAGGAAATATGCATAGCAAAGGGAAATTGATGGGAGAGGGCAAGGTTTCTGAACAGAAGAAAAAACAATCCTCGTTATGTCCTGGGTGGTATTGACGCCGTGGTGTCTGCCATAATATTGTGCCGTCATCACCTTTCCTGTCTCAGGCCGCATCGCATTCATCCATCACGTGCAGCTGCCTGTCGGTCATAAATGAAGGAAGGGACACGAACTGGCTTAGATTCTTTTCTGTGTTTGCAAACAAAATCATGCATGCGTGTATGTGTGTGTGCGTGCCTGTGTGTGTGCGTGCGTGTGTGTGTGCGAGCGTGTATATGTGCGCGCGCGCGTGTATGTGTGTGTATGTGTGTGTGTGTGTAGTTCATGTAACAAGTTGACACACTTTAGAAATAAGCATAAGACTTACGATGAAAAGTTAATAAATCAAACGCAACAATAACGCAACAATAACTTCTTTTAACACAACACCAAATTCAATAACTCTCAAACGCAACAACAACCATTCATAATCTCCCAACTTGTAAAACCAAGTCCTCTATCCCAGCAAAAACTCCCCGACTTGTACAACCATCCCTTCATTAATTTATACATTTAATGAGGGGAAACCCTCTACAAAGGATTTCCCCACTAACCAAAGAAACTAAATCTTAAAAGTTCTCTTTCCTACGCTGCAGACCCCTCTACAAAGGAGTCCACAGGGAGAGAACCAAAACTAACAAATTGACTAGTCCCACCGCCCTTCTTTTCTCGGTGCTCCCTCCCAAGCTCCTCCTTCCCTTTTCCCATCCCAAAGCCTCCTCCCCCTTTCCCTTTTCCCATCCCAAATCCTCCTCCCCCTTTCCCTTTTCCCATCCCCATCCCAAAGCCTCCTCCCCTTTTTCCTTTTTCCATCCCAAAGCCTCCTCCCCCCTTCCCTTTTCCCACCCCCCAAAGCCTCCTCCCCCATTTCCTTCCCTTTGGTCCCCTCTTTCATTCCCCCCAAAGAGCCCGCGATTTCAAAGCCCTTGAATCAATAGCTCTAAGGCAGCCTATTCCCAAACCACCCTCCTTCCCAACCTTTCTTGCCACCCTAACCATCTTTTTTCCCCCAAAAGAGCCCGCGATTTCAAAGCCCCCCTCAAACCCGGCAAACCAAGCCGAGTCAAAGGGTACTGCTTCGAATCCATTGCTCTAAGGCAGCCAAATGGTGAGGTCAAGGTGAGGTTTGAGTAGCTCCCAGCACTATATCCAGGATTCCCACTAACAATGTCAAATGTTAAAACATCAGAAAACCAATAAGCTGCAATATTTATTACGATTTCCATCTGAGGTGCCTACATCCATTATTACACCCGAATCAATTAGCCAAAACTATAAAGTTACATGTTTCCATCATTTTAGTTTTATTAGATACATTAAACTACTACACTAGTGCATGTTAGTACAGAGGTCGCACTTGGAATTTTGAAAACCAGTCCCAGGGAAACAGAAATCAGTTAAAATCACAATATAAAAAAAAATGTTAAACAAATTATCAGTCCCAGGAACTGACAGGTTAATAATTTTTATTCATATTGGTTGTGCACTCAGTATTTTACTAATAATGATTACCCGTCAATGCGATCAATATGGTAAGGCATATCAAACTAAAAAATATCACTCCTAATTACTTGATTAAACTTTTAAAACGCACATGTGTCCGGTCTATTTTTTACTTCAACTTTATTGTTGATCTTTCCTCTAACCAAAAACTGATTGTGGGAACCCTGCTTGCCTTGCCCTTCATTGAGGGATGCTCCGGAAGAGCCCCCTAAAGATCCTATTCACCCTATTCACCACTTCTGCCAACGAGGGTTTCCGGGATCTGCCCTCTCCGACTTGGAGCGAAGGCATCCTAGCCATTACCCTGGTGAGCACCCTCGCCACCCCATATGGTGTGCTATATTCTTCTTTCACGGGAGTTGTAGCGGTGAAGTATGGGGCATCTGTTTCCAACAGTAGCTTTTCCTTTAGGAATAGCTCCTTCAGGACTTCCCCATTAGTGAACTCCTCGCTAGCGACCAGGCCGAACACCACCTCCGATCCATCTCCGGATCTCCTCGATTCCACCACAGAAGCAGTGTACATAGATCCTGTGCTGAGGACCTACATACTGCTGAAGAATCCGGATAGTTTCTTCGTTTGCCGTACCCCGACCTTCTAGCCCCACCGTGTTGTGAGCGCCCTTGGCCTCCCTAGCATGGATCACTATGGGAATCCCTTCTCGGAGCTTTTCCTTGGATGCCGTAAGGACCATCCTTAGGATTTGCTCCTGCTTGCTAAATTGCTCTTCCTGTAGCTTAGGGTTTGTAGGCCCTGAGAAATCAAGCCTAACTCCCCTAAAGCTACAGCATCTGCAGGAGAGTATGGACAGAGTCGATCACCTTCCTTGCCTGCTTATCCCCATTCCGAAGCAATTTCACTGCACTTTTGGGGTTTACGCCAAAAGCATACCAGCAGTTGGTTTGGCTGCTCAAGTGGTCTTGTATGTCTTTATTTTAACAAATGTGATTGATCCCCGCAGTTGAACATGCTCAGGTCTACCACTCTCCTGCAGTAGGGCTGACAGATCGAAGTTCAATTTCCCTTCTCAGTCATTAACCGAACCTGTACCTGTCGTAGCCCTTACTCTCTCAAATGTTCTATCCAGATGGAAGTGAGCATCATAAATGAATGGTTTACCTCCACTTCCATTCTTTTCTCCTCCTTGTTCTCTACCAAGCGCACTGATGCCATACTTTCCGCTAGATTGGCCTCCACCGCTACAGTTTCCCGAGTGCCTACACTTTCCTCAGGGGTCAAATCTACAACCTGTTGGTCACTCTGCACCGGTGCTACCTGTAGCTGTGCCTCGAGCTTCCTCCACTTCTTTTTTCTCTTTAGCATCTTCACCCTCTCTTCTTGTCTCCCCGAAGTCCATGTTAACCGCCGTTTTGTCCGTTTTGTCCAAATTTTCTATTATGATTTGGACAAAACGGTTCAACAATCCGCCGTTTTGTCTATAATAGACAAAACGGCGGGTTGGACGAAACGGCGCCCGATTTTGAACCGCCGTTTTGTCCAAATGAAAGTTGGAGTTATAAAAACTCATTCTTGACAAGTTATCTTTTTAAAAAAATCTTTGTTAAATAAAATGAATAACAAACTGACCACTGACACTGGTCACTTTGGCCTAATTTTACTGTTTGAATGCTAATTAGTGTATTAGGAGATCATATGAACAATTGTTGATGTGGTTGACCAGTGGTCAGTGTCACTGACCAGTGGTCACTTTGGCCTATTTTCACTGTTTGACTGCAAATTAGTGTATTAGGAGTTCAAATGAACAATTGTTGATGTGGTTGACCAGTGGTCAGTGTCACTGACCAGTGGTCACTTTGGCCTATTTCTACTGTTTGACTGCAAATTAGTGTATTAGGATTTCAAATGAATTTCTTTTCATGTGGTTGACCAGTGGTCAGTGTCACTGACCAGTGGTCACTTTGGCCTATTTTTTTTATGTGGTTGACCATTGGTCAGTGTCACTGACCACTGGTCAACACATCAAACCTTGTTCATTTGAACTCCTAATACACTAATTTGCAGTCAAACAGTTAAAATAGGCCACAGTGACCACTGGTCAGTGACACCGACCACTGGTCAACCACATCAACAATTGTTCATATGATCTCATATTTTGGACAAAACGGCGGTTCAAAATCGGGCGCCGTTTTGTCCAACCCGCCGTTTTGTCTGTAGACAAAACGGCGGATTGTTGAACCGCCGTTTTGTTCAAATCATAATAGAAAAATTAGACAAAACGGCGGATAACATCCCCAATTCCACCTCTTTGTCCAATTCCACCCCTTTGTCCACCCCCACCTCGAACTCCACTGCCACCCCTTCCCCAACTGTTCCCTCATGTTCCTCCCCCCCCCCCCCATAGTATCCGCCGCCCCTTCCCCCATAGTATCCACCGCCCCTTCCCTCATAGTATCCACCTCCCCTTCCCCCATAGTATCCACTGCCCCTCCCCCCTCTGCCTCTATCGCCCACTCCTCTGTATCTCATTCCCTCAGCACTGCTCTCCCCCCTTCTTGGTCTTCGCACTACCAAGTGAAACCCATCTTCGCCCTCCCCCTCTCTCCACCAACTCCCCACATACCTGTCCCTTAAGTTTTCCAGCTTGATTTCTCTTCCTGCACACATATAATTCAAACCACGGCCAGGCATGAGTCACAGAAATAATTCTTGATTTTTTTGCCTCATCCTCTGTAATATTAACACAAACTCCATGGAACCACTGGTCGCAGCCATCACAAGCAATCATGAAGGTTCCATCGTCCGGTTTATTACAGATGCAAAACAATGGCTGGTCCTTTCCTTGGGCTCTTTTGTCCTTCTTTTTCTCCTCCTCTTCCAATGTGGCTAAGATCCTTTTTTTCTTCCGTCTGAACCACAATGGCGACACTCTACTTTCATATTTCTTCAACCTGTCATGATGAACCACCCATTGCTTTTTTCTTGAGGCTATTTCATAAAGAATAGGGAAATGACCCACACTACCCAGCATCGGACCTTGCCACTGAGGTGAAAGCTTCTTACTCTGCCCGATCTTTGTTGCAGAGTTGATCAGCATGACTGGGTCCCCCACCTCATACTTGGCTACTCGTTGGCCTACATCTCTTGGACCTGGCCAACCTATGGTATTCTATCATGTCCTTTTCAAGTTCATGGACATAATATGGCAGGTTTGACTTCTTTGTGAAGTCCCCTGCCATCAATGCCAATGGCGTAGCCACTTCCCTTCCAAGCACGCGTGCACTTTGGTCGCGGCCAATCAGCTACAGCTGTAAGACTCTCAGGGTCAATTTCCACCAAGTTTTCTCCCACAATCTTTCTGAGAAATTTAGCTTTTGCCCAAAACAGGGAGCATTGTTTTGGTTTCAATTTCAGATTGTGCTGTCTGAAACGTTCTAGGACTTCTCTAAGGTTGGCCAAATGATCTTCAAAATTCTGTCCCAGAACCAGCAGATCATTCAGAAAGGCCAAAACTGATTTCCACGTTAGACCCCTTAGCACCAGATTTATGGCTCTTTGAAAAGTACTTGGTTAACCCAAACGGCATTCTTCGACATTCAAACAACCCGAATCGTGTGATAAAGGCTGTCTTCTCCCTGTCATTCGGATGCATTTGAATCTGCCAGTATCCCGAAGCCATGTCTAACGTCGACATATGCCTGTCTTGCCATATGCAAGTGAATCAGAGATGGATGAGAGGGAGTGGAAAAGCGTCTTTTTTCGTCACTGAGTTTAGCCTTCGAAAGTCTAGGCACCAACGAACACTTTTTTCCTTACCAACACTGGAGCTGATGCCCTTGCTGACTGTGACGGCTGAATTACCCCTATATCGAGCATTAACTTCAAGTGCTTTTCCTCTTCTCCCTCGTATCCTCTAGGAGTCCTCCTCATTCTTTCTTTGAATGGTTTTACCTCTGGACCTGTAAATTCAATGGTGTGGGGCGATGCGGTAAAGCAGCCCAAATCCGTATCATTTTTAGAAAACACATCCTGATACTCAATCAACAGAGCTTCTAAACCCTTCTTCTCCACATCTGTCAAATCCTGAGAAGACCTCTCTGACAAATCTTGCAGGTGTTCCGGCATTTGTTCCCTTGAACTTGTTGCCAATCTTACTTTCCAAATACTATCCTTAGAAACTCCCCCTTCTGGCATTGCGGCATTATCTCTCCTTCCTCTGCTGTCCCAATCACTTTTCCTGCTTCAATGTTTATAGCAGAATCAGTGTCATTAATGCATTGAACTATTATGTGCTTTCCTGCTGCATGAAAAGAGCTTGGAATTAGACAAGATCTTGCTGATTTAATTGGATTGATGACAAAATCCTTTCTTAATATGATAAATCACATGGAATGCACATGACACTGTTTGGTAGAACTTTGGTTTTGTCTTTCACTGTCACCCTGATGTTCCATGACTTTCTCTTATTACCCTTGCAGGAATGCTTTGATTGCCAATAATCATCTCGCAGGAGCCAAAATCGACTCCCACATTGTATTTGAATAGAAAGTCACTTCCAAGTAGCATTTCTTCTTCGATATCAGCTGCTACTAAATCTAATGAGAAGTCCTGTTGATCAATATTGATCTTAACATCATCAATGATTTTTCCCATCACCAGATCTTTTCCAATTCCTTTCAATTTAGTGGGCTTCGCTTTGATAGTTTCTTTGCTGTATTAACGACATAAACTTCTGCAGCAGAGTCTATAACTGCCATGACAGGGACATGTTCTAATGTAACAGCTATTATGAGTGATTTTGAGACTGCAGAGTTAGAGTTAGAGTCAGAATCCCGGAATTTCTTAGGATTTGTGTTCTCACGTTTTTCAGGGCCATCCTCATGTTCTGGAGAGAACTCTTTCCCTCTCAATAGTTTAAATTTCGTCTACCTCCTCTAGAGGAACCGCCACTTCCAGTGCGACAGTCCTGGGCCCGGTGCCCTTTCCCCTTGCATTGGTAACACCTGGTTTCTCCCCGGCATTCTCTAGAAAAGTGGCCCGCTTCACCACAGTTGAAACATGCAAAATTTGATTGTAGGCAGTCTCTCAGGAAATGATCCCCTCCACAATTAATGCAATGAAACTGCTGCTGAACAGAGGACTTCCCGATCTCCATATTCTGCATTCTTTCTGACAACTGCTTCACACTCTCACTCAATTCCTGGAGAATAGGGATTGTCCCTGGGGTCATCACTTGCTTGGCCCGAGGCTGTTAGTGTTGCTGCCCTTACCCTTCTTGGGATCATTCCCATAGCTTTCTGCCTTTCCAGGAAGATTTCCATGGCTTCTACTGCCTCCTCAATAGTCTCTAGGTTGTTGTGGATACAATGGAAGCTAGCCTCCCGATAGCTGTTGCCCATTAAGAAACGGCGCATCATTTCTCGTTCAGCAAAATCCACCGGAAGGCCTTCAAAAGCTTCGATCGCTAGATCACGAACCCGGTCAGCGTACTCCCTCATGCTCTCTCTTTCACCCTGAGAGATATTAAGGAACCGACTCCGAAGAGTCTCCGTCGACAATGACTTTCCGAAGCGACGGCTCATAGCCTCAATCACACATGTGTAACTCCTTCGGGTCCTCTCAGGCAACTGATCGTAGAAGTTAAGAGCGTCGCCCTTAAGCGATACCCCCAAGATCATCGCTGCCTCCTCGTTGCCCCATCCTCTTAACGCCTTGTGCCTCTCAAACTGTCCCCGAAATACTTTCCACCTCTGTCCTCCTTCATATGAGTCTAGCTTGGGTAGAGACCTCCCTAATCTATCCCTCGCTCTTTCTTTTTCCTTTCTCGCCTCAATCTCTCTCCAATACTCATCTTCCTCTCTCTCTCTTCCTTTGCCATGCCTTTCATCCCCTCTTCCATTATTCTGCGATCTACTTCCCTTCATTCCTCCCATGTTTACTCTCGCCAATTCCTCTCGAAGTCCTCTCAGCTCATCCCCTCCGTCCTGCCCTCTATTTCTCCCTCCTTCCATTACTCTCCTCAGTCCCTCTGTTTCGGACCTCCCCAATTCTTCATTCATCATCCTCTCTTCCCTCTTCCTTCTTCCGCTCTCCCCTAAACCATTCTTTGCGCCTCTTTTCGCTCCCACGCTTTCTTTTTCTTCTCTCAACAATTCGTATCTCCCAGCCTGTTCAGCCTGTTCATCCCTCCCCTCTTCCTCACTCAACTCTTCCTCCCACTCTTCCTCATAGCATATCGGCTCTTCTGTTCCTCTCTGAATGTGGACATTCAATCCCCCAGACTTCTTCCTCACCTCTCTCATTCCCCCTCCACTCATTCCCGAGCCTTCTTGACACCTGAGATCCCTCAAACTTTCACTCTCCTGCAATTTCTCAAAATCCCTCCTCACTCCTCACTCCACACTGCTTCTCTCAGCTCTTTCTTCCCGTCTTCACCCAAGCTCTGACTCAAAGAACGTGAGAGGGGAGTGGACTCTACCTGCCTTGTCTTCCCCAACCTTCTTTGGTTGTCTAGGAAAACTGGCAGGTTCTCCACCACCACACAACGATCTTTCAGACCAAAAATCCATTGGCGTGCTAGCCTTTTGGTCTGAGCCCCGATTCCTTCGATATTATCGAAGTCCTCCCTTCCCAATTCGGGATTCGGGAATCTGGGCAGGCCTTACCGAAAGGTTGAGGGAGCCGACAATGTCCCCCACAGTAATCTGTCTCAAGGAGACTGTTCCTGTCTCCTGAGACATTTTAACAAGTGAAATCCCCCCTCTGGTTATTTATATTTCCCCCCCAAACCTAAAAATAAAACCTAAAATTAAATATTAGTCTATAACTGCGCTGCAAAATAAGAAATATAAAAAATCGAAGGTTAGTATCTTCGGTCTGCGAACGATTGAAAGCATGCAACTCATGCATCTTCAGAGTCGAAATCAGATCTGCATAATTAATCTGCAGGTAAAAAAGTGGCGAAGGCAGAGTTCCCACAATAACTATTGATCTTATTAATTTATGTAATAGGCGTGTTTACGAGTGCATATTCTTTTATTAAAAATATTACTATGAATTTTAAATTTAATGTATGGCAGGTTTTGTCATTGTTGTTGCCTTTTTCTTTTTTATTATTATTTTTTATTTTCTTCAAAATTCTCTTTACATTAATTAATACTACTCACATTATCACTACAGTAGCAATATCAAAGTCCAAATTAATATCTCAAATAACCAAGTAACTGGTTCATTTATTACTATGCCTGCCTAACATAGGAGTGAAAACATATGGGAACTCCGTTGACTTCAACTTTGATTGTACCCCTGCATGCATAATTCAACAGAAACAAAAATCCGGACAACACAACAAAGCAAGAATCTGTTTCCAAACATTACTATTTTTCCTATCTGGTTTAAATTTCCATTAATTTTCATTAACTGTTCTATATATAAGGGAAGTACTCACGGGCACAGAATTCCTACTGACTCTTCCATGAATACCTCCTTATATTTTAAATTCTGGCAATAACCTGCATCTACCAAATCCAAGTATCAAACCTCCCCGATTATCCCTCAATCGAGTAACAAGGCCTGTACAAAGTCAAGGAAAATGAAGATTGAACTATTAACCTCCATTAGCTGGTGAAAAGTATTTGACCAAACAGGCCCCGGCTGAGTGGCCGCCACACAGACCCCGGCTGTGAGAGCAACACTATCCACACTTGCCTGAACACGAACAGCTAACTGAACAGGTAATCTTAATCAGGGTTATCCCTACGTGTTATCACTCCGGTGAAAAACATTTGAGAATATCCCCAGCCAAGACCCTTCTGCTTCTACTAAAATTTAGAATGATATTGAGCTGCATAATGTTGTTCTCGTATAAGTCAAGTAACTTCAGATCTTACTTCAAATGCCCATGAAACAGTACCTCTATCCATTCCAACACTTATGACCTCCCTCTTCCCCTATAGACATAGATAATGCAAACTTTGGTATGAACCGGAACAGAGAGCCAAAAAATGCACAATTTCTGTTAAACCTCCAATCCCCAAATTGTGTTGGATCCAACATCCCTCCCTCCTTTTTCCTACCTGTGCCTTTTCAGTCTGTAGCTTGCTCAGCTGACACGCCATCATTAAACATGACAGTCTTCCCATCTCGCATTCTTCTCCTCCCCCTCCCCCCTTTCCCCTCTTTCGTCCCTCCTTAAACCTGTGCCGACTTTTCCTCTCATCCCCTCCTCCTGCTCTAATCATGGCATTATCTTAGTGAGATCTCGATTTTGCTAACATTCACCCCTTTCTTTCCATGCCTCTTCCATGAGTCCCATCTTACCTTTAATTGAGGCAACAACCTTTATCGATCAGAACTAGCCAAAAGCTCTCCCCGATTCCCAATTAAATCAAGTGGTCCCGTATCTGATAAGTTCGAAAAAGATTGAACTAATCTAATTATTTTCCTCCCCCTCCTCAAAATCCTCTAAGTGTTCCTCCTAGTCCTCATCCTCCCTCAGAAGCCGGCAAATAGTCTCCCGCTATGGATCCCCTTCCATATTCGTGATCCCTACTCACATTTGCCCCAACACGAACTATTAGGCATGTCAATAATCATTTTAGAGAACCAAAACATAGAAAAACATCCTTAACGTAATTGCTACTCACACTATCTATCTTATATCCTGTTGCTAACTAGGACTCGATGTATGAGATATATTTTAAAAAAACTTGACCAGGGTATAAATATAGCCTTGAAGTGCATTCAATAAAGGAGACTCCATCCTTTTTGATTGCTAAAACATAGTGGAATGTGCTGTCAAATACTACTGTTAGCTAAATTTGCTCTTTAGCTTATTATTTTCATGTGTAGGAGAAGTGGAGTACATTTTTTAAATTGTGTTTAGAGGACAACTAACATACATAGTTTGTTTATGATCAAACTTAGAGTTGGATAAAATTAGTTACTTATGCCAGGTCTCCAGTACCCAATATAAATTAAAAATACTCGCTTAGATAAAAACTTCAACGGCCGATTCTTATCTTTATCCCACTCGTAAAGAGCTGACGAGTCACGGAGAGAAGTAAAAATTCAAGTAATGATGTAAACCGGAACTGCGGTCAGAAAATGGATTAGGTAAAAATAGAGGCAATACCGCCTCTAACACCAAAGATCTTATATTTAAAAACTTCCACTCATACTAGTGAAAAGTTCCGGTACTCCAAGTTTAATCCTTCAAAGGTTAAAATAATAACATCCAGAAATGACTGTGGGCACAACCCCAGTAAAATCTCACACGAGATGCAGGTGACCCAGTTATATCTATGTCACCCTTAATCACACTCCACATGATCCTACACAGGTTCAAGAGCATGTTTAAGATTTTTTTATAATTCCACCATGGTAATATTATTTTTAATTTTGTTTTAAATTATTATTTATTTATTTTAAATTAATCTATTTAGGTTTGGAAACAAATCACAGTTCACAAAGCAAAAAGAACGAAATCAAGCCGAAGTAAAAAACCAAAAACCCACCTTCCTCCTTCTCACTGCCAATTCTCCAATGTTGTCTCACCAACACCTTGACTTCTTCATCTTTTTAGGCTCCTCATTGCATTCCCAAAACGAAACCAACTCCTGAAACAAAGTCAAAATCCAAAATCGACGAACCCCCACCCCATCCCCATCTCCATCCACCTGTTGTTGTTTTGGGCGGACATCTTTTTAAAAAAATATATCTGGCGGACGCTCATTGGCCAAAAATATTAAACATCAAAACGAGGCATAATTTTCGCGCCGCATGTCATTAATAACAAAATGTCGTCTGCTCTTCTTCTTCTTCTTCCTATGAAAAATACCAATTTTCAATAAAACTTCTCGATTTCCGAAAATTCATCAATAAAAATCACCCTAATTTACTAGAATTGACCCCTCATAATATTTACTTAACCTTTTCAATCCAAAAATCACTCAAATTCACGATCAACGATTCGTTGCAAATCGAACCGGTTTTACTCAAGTAATAAGGCCAAAACCAGCAACTTGCTCACTCAACTTTTGGGACTAAAATTTTGTCGGGCGACGCCATTTGAAGTATTTCCCACTTCAGCTACACTAACTACCTCCCCCCCCCCCCTTAAACCCACTCAAAAACAACTACATTTCTTTCCTACGTCGTCGTGGCCCGCTTCACTTAGGGTCCTCCATCATGGACCCCGCTCGATCGTCTCAGCGTCTCTCGTCGCATCTCGTCTCCTCTCGCACACAATTCCCCTCCCGCGTCCCCCTCTCGACCTGCCCCCTATCTTTCCAATTATCCCCCCTTTTGACCCTTACCACAATAGCAAATTAGCGTGCATACACGCGCAATCACACATACAAACACTGTTCTAAACAAGTGCTATTATTAATAATTAAATCAGTATGAAAATAGCAACATGAAAATATGACAGATTGTGACAGCGCTTTACCGAACAAGGCTAAGAAGACTGTTTACTGACAGCTGTATTATTCAAAGACAGTTGTGGGCATGATCACTAATTTCATTCCTGGGAGCTTTAAATCAGGATCACAAAGGGATCATTTTCTGCTTTGATATTTTTTCTTGCGTGAAATTAATTAACGTTAGAAATAGTGAGGACTCGGTGTGATTCTTTGTTTGCTTCTTTTTGTTTTCAATTTTCAAGCAATCGCGATTAATAAACATCGCCCCGACACAACCCACCAAGTATTTGTCTTCCTCTTCTTAATATAGTTATCATAATGTTCACCCTTTTTGTTCTTTCCTTTGGTTTGTTCCATTTCATTTTTATTTCTGTCTGTCTGTCTCGCACACACCCTTCTATCTCTCATTGTTTGTCTCTGTC
>JAGGCT020002498.1:5000-7500 GCA_017654935.2 Phymorhynchus buccinoides | reverse complement strand
GCGAGCGAAAATTCACAGATACACAAAATCAACATAAAAATATACAAGTCAAGCAAATTCACATTAATCAGGAAGATGAAGAAAATTACTTACACGTACACGCGCGCGCGTGCGCACATTGAACAAGAGATATATCATGAGCGCATGAAAACAGAAGTGAGATGCGAATAAAAAAACAAGCTGTCAACCAAATTAATAATTTAGCCCAAATACACATTTACACTGGGTCTATTTAAATTCATGATAAGCACACAAAATTGTAGCAAATAAGAGAGGGGGGGGGGGGGGGGGGGGGGGGGGAGAGACACACAGATACAAACAGTTGATTTAGCCTGAGATTTCAAAGGCAGGCATATAAGAGGCCCATTTGGCAACAAACTCATTATGCATCAAATCTTTACTCTTCAACAATATATCTGTATTTTATCTTATTTATAAAACCTTGCAGTACAGGTACAGTACTGTTCAATTTACAATTGTATATGTACTCTTTTGCAAGTAACATAATGAAATAAAAAATGCAATCAATAGTTATGTTTTTATCGTTACCCAGAATAACAAGAGGCTCTGTAATATGCAAATTAACAACATTATGACATTTTTCATTAATTACATCTGCTAATTGACTCCAAAAACGTTGGACAACACTGCATTTCCAAAACATGTGGGTGATGCTGTCTTTCTCTTTGTTACAGAAGCCACACAGATCATTGTTTTTAATACCCATTTGTTTAAGAATTACATTTGTGCCTAGACATCTGTGTATTATTCTGAGCTGCAGCCACTTAAATCTGTTGTCTTGTGAACGTACAAAAAAACATTTTTTCCAATCATTTTGAACATTCATTTTTTCGTCCCACTTTAAACAACATTTTGGCACTATTTCCCAAAAATATATCATAATATAATTTTGACCCTTTAAAAATAGACATTATCTTCTTTAAACAATTAGGCATATCAAGGCATTTATTATTGTGAATCGTTACATTTGTTTTTCGTATGTATTCTGTTATTGACATTTTCAACCCTGAGAAAGTAAGGAAATTCACACTATACCTTTCTTTGAATTCCTCATATGAAATGAATGACCCATTCTGAAGAACAAAATGTGATATATTGCTAACCCCGTTCGCAATCCATCTTCTACCAGATATGTATTTCTTGCCTATCTGAATTCTATCATTGTAGAATAATGGATCTGTTCTCCAGAATTTTTACATTCAACCCTATAGAAAAACTCCTTATATGTATCAAAAACCTCTTTCCAGAAGACATTCATTTTAGGAAAAGTTAAAATAAATATCTGGCCCATAGTTCTGCATGTCACTGAGTATTGGTGACACAGACTGTGTTCTGTTGTTTGCAGTTTTCGCACCCACGTCAATTTAAGCGCAGCAACAAAAGATTTTAAGTCTGGTATGCCAAGGCCTCCATTTTTTAAACTTCTGTGAGACGTTTTCCTATTTATTTTATCATTTTTGTTATTCCATATAAACTTATATATGTATGTCTGTAATGTCTTGAAAAAATTGTCAGGCGGATTAGGTAGTAGGATCCATAGATATATTAATTTTGATAAAATTAAAGATTTCAGAATAGCTACTCTTCCTATAGGTGTGATTTGTCTTTTTACCCAAATTCTAAATAAATGTTTGGCATCAGCAAGTTTTTCTAAATAATTGATGTGCAAGCAATCTTTTAAATCATTAGTAAACCATATCCCTAAAACTTTGAATTTTGGTGGGTTCCATTCAAGACCTAAATGTGGCATGTAGCGAACTAATGAGTTTTTACGACTACCCAACCAAACCGCACCTGTTTTCTCTGGGTTCATCTGTAAACCAGATTTACTACCAAATATATCTATTATGTTCATACAATTTTCAAAAGATCTTTCATCACCTTCCAAGATAAATTCAGCGTCATCTGCATATTGGGAGAGTTTATGTTCAACATTATTAATTGTAATACCTTTTATATTTTTATTTTCACGTATCATAATAGCAAGAATTTCAACAACTAAAACGAACAAATATGGGGAAAGTGGATCACCCTGTCTACATCCTCGTTTAATGTCAAACCATTTAGAAACTTGACCGTTAACAACAATGCACGACCTAATATTTTTATAAAATGATCCAACCCAATTACAAATGTCCGGCCCAAACCCAAAAGCTTTCAGTACCTTAAACATAAAATCCCAACTGACAGAATCAAAGGCTTTTTCAAAGTCTATATTTAATAATAACCCTGGTAAGTTATGTTCTTCTAAATAAGCTATTGTATCGTATATAAGCCTTATATTGTCCCCTATGTATCTGTTTCGTATAAAAACCAGTTTGGTCCTCGTGAATGAGCTTTGGAAGAACCGTTTTCAGCCGATTGGCAATGTAAGAGGAGCCTATTTTGTAGACAACGTTCAACAAGGATATCGGACGCCAGTTCTTAATGTAATTACGAGGTTTATCTCCCTTGGGAATGCATGTTATGATTCCTTGCC
>JAGGCT020002497.1:15000-16867 GCA_017654935.2 Phymorhynchus buccinoides | reverse complement strand
TATATATAGCAGAACAAAAAAAGAGAATGAAAACTAACAAGAAAGAATGTAGACTATTCCCAATATTTCGGCTTTTGGCCTTGGACGCGGGACAGACAGTAGAACAAACTTGACGTAACAAATACAACACGTAACTTTTCTTGACGTCATTGTTGTGACCCACATTCTGTGTTTATAATTAGATTGTGTTGCAGTGTGTGTGTGTGTGTGTGTGTGTGTGTGTGTGTGTGTGTGTGTGTTTGTTAATTCGTTTGGACTATTGAGTCCACATAATAAATAAATAAATAATAATAAAAGAAAGAATCCCCCAGTACAGTCCCCTCTCTCTCTCTCTCTCTCTCTCTCTCTCTCTCTCTCTCTCTCTCTCTCTCTCTCTCTCTCTCTCTCTCTCTCTCTCTCTCTCTCTCTCTCTCTCTCTTTCTCTCTCTCTCTCTCTCTCTCTCTCTCTCTTCTCTCTCTCCTCTCTCTCTCTCTCCTCTCTCTCTCTCTCTCTCTCTCTCTCTCTCTCTCTCACTCTCTCTCTCTCCCATATCCATGTCCGCTCTGTCCATCTTTGTAGTTATCACTTCCAAACTATGTAGAACTAACGCCAGATGTCGTAAGACCCGTTAGTTAAGAGAGTGGGCATGTATCATGGGTAAAGCATCTTCATTATAAACAAATTCAGCATCTCCACTATGATAATGCCAAGAGAGTGAGTGTGTAACCTGGGCCAAGCGTCTCCACTATAAACAAATAAAGCATCTCCCCTAGGAACAGGTCAAGAGAGTGGATCCTGGGTAAAGCATCTCCACTATAAACAAAAAGCGCAGCTCGATGGAGAAATAACTGCCCTCTCAGACAATTCATTAGAGAGAGTTCAGACCCAGCGGAGCCATGGTCTTCAGCTTGTCCATCCAGAACTTTTCACGACGGAGTCTGGACTCCTTGCTCTGGACAAAGACCTGTTCGAGGATGATGCATCTGACATTCTCACAGGAATGTCCGGCCAAGTTGAAGTGCTCTGCCACCAGAGCATATATATATATATAGTTTGCTTTGATAAAACTTTTTTGTGTCCAATGTCTTTATTTGTGAACCTCAGAAACAAAACCAGTTAACGTTAACTTTAAGTAATGTTCGTAAATTGTTTTTAATAAATTGTGCTGATTTACTTTTTCTCCCAATGGGGGAGGGACAGTGCCTTATGCAAAGACAGCTGTTTCGATCTTGAGAAGATCTCATCAGTTTGCATGATTGGCCTGCAATTTGACTGTCCAGTGGATGCCAACCTGAGCCAAGAAGACATTCTACAAGAGAATGGTGTCCTCTTTGCATCAAATCGAAAATCCACAATAAAAGCAAACCAGCACAAGGTTAAACCAGAAATAGTAAAAATCTTATGAAAATGTAAAATGATCAAAATAATAATGTTCTGAAATTTTAATTTCAAAACCTAATAGACATGACTAGGGAGGGCTAACTACTGAGATGGCATCCAAATTAAGGATAAAAATAGTATGAAAGAAAACTCTCAGTGAATAGTCAGCTCCGTACCCCTACTCTGAAGGACTGAACATTTAGTGCATTTGCAATGCAGAATAGTTTGCTTTGATAAAACTTTTTTGTGTCCAATGTCTTTATTTGTGAACCTCAGAAGTTATGCTCACAAATAAAGACATTGGACACAAAAACGTTTTACACCATACGTACAATTAGTAAAGTCAGTCAATTTAGAACCACATCTTGCTCTAATTTTAACGCGATTCTACATGCTTTTAATTTTCTGTGGATTCACTTCTTTCTTCATTTTTGTCAGAAACATTTAATAGAAATTCAACTGGCATATGATCTGAAACAAATCTGTCCCGTATAATTAGTTCTAATG
>JAGGCT020002497.1:5000-10000 GCA_017654935.2 Phymorhynchus buccinoides | reverse complement strand
ACATGCGAATTCGCGGTTACCTGTACGACCCATTATCAGTTTGTGGTAACATTTAGGCCGTGTACACATGCATGCAGAGATTCCGTGCTGAAACTCGTGCGCAATCCGTAAGTAAGTATAAGAAAGAAGGGAAAAGGTGCGCACGTGTCCGAATTTCCCCTACTCCGTAAATGTTGACCCTTCTTTCTGTCACCTACTTCTGGGTTTCCGTACGGAACTTACGCGTCTGATGTGTACACGGCCTTATTATATGTTAGGTGTGGTAATCTTTATGTCCTTTTGGCTCTTGTGGCATTCCATACAATCTAGTCCTATATCGTGAGAAGGGGCAGTCGTACATGTGAAACTGTCGCTGTACACTTAGTGGCGTGGTACGAATTAACCTTTACACCACCACTACAGCTATCACATGGCGTCAACCGCTACAGTGCAAAGACAAAACATGACTCAAAGAACCACTGACTCGCATACGCACGCGCACTTGCGTGCTCATATATAATATGCACGCGCATGCGCGCGCACACACACACACGCGCGCGCGCACGCACGCACACACACGCGCAAGCACGAACACATAATTATGCACCCAAGCACACACACACACACTAGCAAAAGCAAACATGCACGCAGAAAAACATGCTTATCAAGGTACACGCAGAGAGAGAGAGAGAGAGAGAGAGAGAGAGAGAGGGAGAGAGGAGGAGAGAGAGAGAGAGTGAGAGAGAGAGAGAGAGAGAGAGAGAGAGAGAGAGAGAGAGAGAGAGAGAGAGACTGGGGGGGGGGGGGGTAGAGACAGACAAAGAGACAGAGAGACGTCAACTTTTACGCCACTAAAACTATCAGATAGCGTGAAGTACTGTCACTGATATCAGCAAAAGAACAATCACAGGTACACACACACACACACACACACACACACACACACACACACACACACACACACACACACACACACACACACACACACGCGCGCGCGCGCGCGCGCGCGCGCGCGCGCACACGCGCCGCACGCACGCACGCACGCACGCACGCACGCACGCACGCACGCACACGCACGCACGCACGCACACGCACACACACACACACACACACACACCACTCTTAAGCGCACACGCGTACACGCATACTGGGAAATTAAGACATAGACAGACACAGCGAGACAGACACACAAACAGCCAGACATGCAGACAGACACACATACAGTAAGGGAGAGAGAGCTGGTAATTGAAACAGAAGAGATATGGTTAACAGCCCCAAACAAGGACTCAGATAACTAATTCGCGCATCACATGTACCGGTGTTTGGGTGTACAAGATACAATAACTGCGTATTATGTTGCCGGCGACAAGAGCTTGTTATTTCTGTCTATCTGTGTCTATGTATGTATGTATGTATGTATGTATGTATGTATGTATGTATGTACGTACGTACGTATGTATGTCTGTCTGTCTCTGTTTTTGCGTAGCACATGCACTAGTGTTTGTGGTGTGAAAAATAAGGTAATACTGCGCATTATGTTGCCTTTGATGACAGTTTGTCTTCATGTCTGTCTGTCTGTCTGTCTGTCTGTCTGTCTCTCTTTTCGCGCACCACAAAGCACTGGTGTTATGGTGTGGGCACGTGTTACAAAAAGTCTCCTCCTCTGCCCCTTCCATTCCTTCCAGCCGGTTTCAGCTAGAGTTAGGGTTAGGGATAGGGTTTGGGAAAGTTTTTTTTTAGGGTCAGCTAAGTGTCAATCTCATAACATACTTTGTTTGGTGGATTACACGGCTTCGGGTTAGGGTTAGGGTTAGGAATAGGGTTTGGGTTAGGTTAGGGACAGGCTTAGGGTCAGCTTAGTGTCAAATACACACACACACACACACACAAAGGTTGATGACTAAGCTGACCCTGAACCTATCCCTAACCCTATCCCAAACCCTATTCCTAACCCTAACCCTAACCTGAAACCGTCTGAAATGAATGGGAAGGTCAGAGGAGGAGGCTTTTCTTAACATGTGCCCTGGTGTAAAGTGACTGGGTTTTATGGTGCCTTTGGTAATATTTTGTTTTATGTCTGTCTCTCTGTGTCTCTGTCTGTCTGTCTGTTTGTATTTTCTCTCTCTCTCTCTCTCTCTCTCTCTCTCTCTCTCTCTCTCTCTCTCTCTCTCTCTCCCTCTCTCTCTCTCTCTCACGTCTCTCTTTCCTCTCGTCTCTCTTTCTGTCTCTCTGCCCTCTCACTCTCTCTCTCTCTCTCCTCTCAAGAAGCCTGACGTCAGTCAAGTTGAAATAGTTTGTTGGCCGAGTCTTATCAGATGTCACGAGAAGAAAGACAAGAGAGGGCCAGTAATCTGCGTCTGACACGAAATGTGCAATACCCCCCACCCCCACAACAATGTCAAGCAAATCCCCTACATGGGGAGGGGGGGAGGTTGGGGGAGGGAGCGGAAAGAGGAGGCGGATCGTAGATTAGTGTTTGTAAAAGTCATAAAAACAGATTAGAGTAAGAATCCCCCGAAAACGGATTGCGGCTGCCCATGCGGAGAGGTAATTAAAAAAACCGGTCCCACACGTAATGTTCTCATCCCTAGCTGATGCACTTGTACCATAGCGTTCAACTGCGTCGGCTATTGGGCTGATCCCTGGAGTCTTTTAGCCAGGGTATGCCACCAACCGTAGTAAGAAGAGGCACAACAATCAGAGTCAAAGAGAGCGATAGATTTATAAGCGGACATTGTTAGCACATAACTTCCAGAAGGTGGCGGAACAATTTGTGCCGGATGATCCCCCGTTATCGTATCATTGTAAAACGCATAGATCATTTTCAATGGACTATTGCTATATAAATACAATTATTATTATTATTATTATTATTGTTATTATTATTATTACTATGATTATTATGATTATTATGACTATTATTATTATTATTACCATTATTGTTATTATTATTATTATTATTATTATTATTATTATTATTATTGTTGTTTATATTATTATTACTATTATTATTAACCATTATTATTATTATTATTAGTTATTATTATTATTATTATTATCCCCAAGGGGAGGAAGAGACTCGTGGAGGAGGACAGGTCGGTGTTCGTCCAGCTCCCCGTATGGAGGCATGAGGCATCCACCCACTGCCCCATGGCGATAAATCGAATTCCAGCCCAGCCTATCGAAATAGTAACTGCGTCCTCTTGCTATCTGGAACGCGAAAGAATAAGAACCACAGACAGAGAGAGAGAGAGAGAGAGAGAGAGAGAGAGAGAGAGAGAGAGAGAGAGAGAGAGAGAGAGAGAGAGAGAGAGAGAGAGAGAGAGAGAGAGAGATGAGAGAGAGAGAGACGAGAGAAGAGGAGAGAGAGATCGGTTATTTCAAGTTTTATTTGGTCTGCGGTAACATTACATTGCCCGGGCTCAGAGTTCGGGGGTGGGGGGTGGGCGTCGTATGGGGATCTTAAACAACAACACCCACCCCCCCCCCCCCCCCCCCCCCCCTCCCCAACCCAAAGCAAAAAAAGAAAGAAAAAGGAACGAGTATTTCGTGCTTTGACAGTTTCGGCTTAAGCCGAGTAATGGAGCGGTACTGGCGGAATCTTCGTGTTAACACCACCGCCTAGCCGCCTTAATTACACCCGGGGGAGAGGGGGGAGGAGGGGGGACCAACCCCTCCCCACCCCTGTGACCCCCCCTGAGAACCCCCATGCCCCTACATACCCCCCACCCCTCTTCTGTGTGTGTCTGGTGGCTGGATTCGCTCCAGTGGCGTCGTCGGCGTCTAGAATTTCCTGAAGGTGCCTTGCTTGATTTTCTGGATTAGTGTAGTTGTCTAAGCACTGAATGAGAGAGAGGGGGGGGAGGGCGGAGGAAGGGGGGGAGAGAGAGACCGACAGACAGAGAGGGAGAGAGAGACAGCGAGAGAGAGAGACAGAGAGACAGAGAGACAGAGAGACAGAGATGGAGAAAGAGAGAGAGAGAGACAACAACAACAATATTTCATTGCCATTAGCTTACAAAGCCCTTGTGGCAAGGGGGGTTACAATGTCATCTTACAGAAGTTGAAATGAAATGGGGCAAAAAAGAAATGAAATAGAAAATAAACAAAACTAATACCAAACTGTATTGTTTTAACTATTATGGTTATGCATAATGTGGCACACAGACCCCCCCCCCCCACACACACACACACACACACAAATACACACTTTGCATATACATACATTTCGCGCGCGGCCAAAGGACCACACAAACAACAAATACACAACAAGTGCAGGGTGACATTTTATTGACGAGACAAAACAGAACATGTCATATTTCAACAAAAATGTCTTTCAAACAACATTAAAACAAAACAAAACAATACTTCCCCTCTAGTCTTCACAGTCGACATTTATGTGTACATAATTGTTTTGCATACATACTGTTTCTTTCCAAATCTTGGTCTTTCATATTGCATAATCTGCTCGTTTTCGTTTGTTTATGTTGCTGCTTTGCTGTGTGTTACTCAATAAAAATTATCTTAAACCAAAAATGGACTGTCTACGAGTCTGTCTGTCAGTCTGTCTCTCTACCTGTCTATGTGTATATACAAGTGTCTATATGTGTGGCTATTTGTTTGTAAGTAGGTCATGCTTATCTCCAACAGAACAGAGTTATTCGAAGTCGCGCAGACAAACGATGTTTTCCAAACATGAAGTGAATGTATATCTTTGTGTTTGAATGCATTTTATGTTTTTGGAACGATGAATAGTGGTTTAAACCAATCTTTAATATTTCCAAACAACACATATTACAGAAAGCAAAGGAGAGCATCAACAAGCTAGCGCTTATAGCGTGCTCCTGAAATATTTCATGAACAATATTTGGTGAATAACAGACTGTATAAGCATAAAAATACATCATTTACACTTGATAATTGAGCAAAAGAAAAGGCCAAAAAAAACCCAACAACAACCTAAATTGAAACACACCCAAAGAACATAATATTATATGCTAATAGTATGTGCGATCAATAGT
>JAGGCT020002496.1:12500-22502 GCA_017654935.2 Phymorhynchus buccinoides | reverse complement strand
TTAATAATTAAGTGCAACAACGTCCTACTTGTGTCAACCACTAATAAAAGATTTTGAACTAACAAAAAGATGTTCCTTAACGTTTATCTTGATATTTTTCATATCAGGTCAACAACAACCTTGAAAGAATGAAATAAGTGAATTCTACACATGTTCACCATAGCAGTCTCATATGTAGTGATTGACTGTTATGCAAAATGAACCATGAAGTCCTGATGTCTGCAAATCAGCAGAAATAAGACAATTCTATTTTCAATATCACCAAAAACACACCACTTCTAAACCAAATCTTGATGCCAAAGTCATTGCCAACAACAGTGTTATACAGATTATTGGTTTTGTACAACACATCCTCGACTGAATGCTGAAGTGACTGTCACTGGACCTGCCCCTATCATGGTGCATAATGCGTCAGTTCTGAAAGAAACAGTTTTGCTGCAGAAGGCCTTCTGCTTTATAAACGAAGCCTGTGTTTGTCAACATTGAAGTCATATCTAATGGCAGGACATTCTGGTCATTATGGTTCATCCTCTGTGCAAGGAAAGCCATGGACTTTTCAACAATTTGACTGAACATTGAGTCATGTTCATCACCACCTTGTCATCAATGTTAGTGACGTTAGCAGCAGCTAACTGAATATCATTGTTAACTTCTTGGTGTACTGGATGTGACAGGAAATAAATGGGTTTTCTTTTAGTGTATGATTGACCATGTTGGCCAAATCACATCTTCAAATTGTCAGCCTGGGTTGCATGGAGAGGATCCTTTCATTTGTCTCAACACTACCATTACACACAGCTTCAGGAAAAAATGCAGCCAAAAGAACCTTTACCACCAACATGTCATCTTTCCAAGCTCACCAAATCTTTCCAAACATTCTTGATGAATTTAGTAGTAGTTCAATACTGCAGATGATGAAATGATTCTATAGCAGAATGCTATGTTACGTTTTGACATACATGAAAGTCTTGATACTGTTCTCGGCCCATGAAGAATCCTTTATGAGGCATATGATTTTGGTTTTGTCTGTGTGTCACACATTTTTGTTCTGAAGTGACACTGACTGATGATCTGAAGTGGGATCCTCATGTGAGCAACATCACCAACAAGGCATATAAGATCCTGGGCTTTGTTAGGAGGAATCTAAAGATCTGCAGTCGCAGGGCAAAGGAAGCGGCATACAAAGCCCTTGTTCGACCTGTTCTAGAGTACGCTAGTCATGTATGGTATCTCACCACAAAGAACTGCATCGACTCCATTGAGAAGGTCCAGAGGCGTGCGGCAAGGTGGACCATGCAGGACTACACGCAACCTCCAGTGTCGATTGTATGCTGGAGGAACTCTCCTGGCCCGCACTGCAGCAAAGAAGAATGAAGGCCCGGTTAACCACCATGTACAAGCACAGAAACGGCCTCCTCAAAATCGAAACAAGAAACGCCCCAACATCATGCTGCCAGAAGAAAGATGGACACCAAACCAACTCCCAGGCGTATGACATCAAATCATGTCGAACTCAGTACCGACAGGGAACCTTCTTCCCCCGCACGATCCCTGAATGGAACTGCCTCCCAGAAAGCGTAGCCACTGCACCATCCCTGGCACTCTTTGACTCCAGGCTTCAACGCCACCTGAACTGGACCAACATCCCAGACCCTGGAGGAGAGCCAGCGTCAGCTGAGCTCACAGCCTCAACCCAGCACTGAAACCTGCAACAAGCGCCCCTACCCCAGTCCCTCCACCTTCATCCCCAATTAATTTTACCCCAGTAGTTAGGGATCTGTTTGTTCTGTCTTTGTTTGTCCTTTTGGTTGGGGCCTGGCCATTGCCTTATAGAGTGCCTAGGGTTGGCTAGTTCCCAGCTTGCTGAGGGCGAACGTGAAAATTAGTGGCTGCCGGCAGCTCCCTGTAGTCCTTCCCTCCCCAGCCCGGAACTAGGCTTTATTTTGTTTGCTACTCCTGATTTTACCCTAGATATTGAAGCTGAACCCAAGTAAATCTAATAGGGTGACGTGTGTAGCCCTTTCTTGGAAAACTGATAATGTAGTGTGTGTGTGCTCTTTTCTCTCTGTCCATCTTCCGCTTCTCTCTCTGTGGTCACCCCCTATAGTGTGCACAATTACTTCTGTATAAAGAAGTTGGTCGCCACCACAGAAGAAGAAGAAGAGATCCTCCACATCCTGACCCTCTTGGTTGTGGTAGGCAGGTGAATTAATTCAATGAGCCACAGCAATTGGATTGAGTCCCCAGCTACCGTTTCCAAAGGATGTTCTCTGTCTTGTTTGTTGCATTAACTTACTAAGAAACACCACAGTTTAGTACATGTGCAATAGAAAGAGTCTCGTGTGTACACCATGCTTGCAAAGTTAAAACAATTATTGATGAATTCAGTATAGTAATTCACTGTGCTTGAAAAATGTTAATGTTGTATCTTTACATTTCCAGTACTGTCAGTGTTGAAGATCGTGAGCGTTAAATAAATGGCTTAGCTTAAATAACACAGGTATATCTCTGTTCAATACTGCAGATGATGAAATGATTCTATAGCAGAATGATATGTTACGTTTTGACACACATATGAAAGTCTTGATACTGTTCTCGACCCATGAACAATCCTTTATGAGGGATATGATTTTGGTTTTGTCTGTGTGTCACACATGTTTGTTCTTTTTTAAGTATTGGAAGGGTTTAAACTGACCAAAAGACTTTTCCCTTTTATCTTAAGAGCTAAATGATGTGCCATAGACATTCCAAGACAGGCATTTGTTCCATAGACAGAATCACCCAATACTTTCATGACAGATCGAATTATAGACCTAATTATAGATCTAAATATAGCAACAGCTTCCATGCAACATTATAGCTGAAGATATCAATACCTAAACATAGTAACTTGCCTCCTTTTTCACTATGACATGCTAAGTGCTAGATCCAATGGAGAGAAGCAGGAGGGGAAAAGTGGCAGACGAAATGTCTGCCGCTCGGCGACACCAGTAGCAGTTTTTTTTAAATGTTTTGGTAGTATTTTACATGGAACATTACAATTTATATTAAATTGCTATCAGCAAAGTGTCCATGCAGTTTGTAGCTTTAAACTGAAGAAATTATGTCTCTGGCCTGCATTTATTCATATCGCGGGTTTTGGATCTTTGTCAATAACTCAAATTGCCCAAATCTTTCAGCCCGGCCCCCATCGGATTTCAAATCAACAATGAAAACTGAGATGAAAAGTGCAAAGGAAAAACTTTATGATGCATTGCAAGGTGTCAGCTTTGGCACCCCAGACTATTATATAAGTATTCTTTCTTCCCTATTTCATCATTGTATTCATTTGTGACATTCATGAATAAAAACGCCATTTAAACGTAAAATAACATCACCATATAAAGCGTAATGATTTATAGGTATCCTACCTCAAACAAACTTACAGAAGACATGTAGAGCATTATATTGGAATTATGTAACTATCCCATAATATTCAACTACTACTGGACGTATTGTTTTAAACATATTTTCTGAACAAGCAAGTAATTCAACTTCAATAACAATTATTAATGAGCTGTCATGGCGTTTTTGTGTGTTTTTCCCCCACTTATGTGTCCGACAGTTGTTTTCAAAGTTCTTACTTTACTGCTAGGAAAATACATCAACTGGTTCTCTCAAGCATGGTTTACTTAACCGAAAAAACAATTAATAAAACATTTGCAAAGTTGACATTGATTAGTTGATTACTACGAACGATAACAAATCTTCTATTCGTTTTTGTTTTTTTTCGTTTCAATTTGCTTAACTTATTGTTAAAATAATAAAACTAGTATCCATTTGTGAGCTTCAACTTGGTAATTTGTAGACAAAAACAACTAAATATCTGCTTCTTTTTTTTTTAAATGCAACTCGGTGACTCGAGTTCCAGGATAATAAATAAACCGTCTTTCTGTGAACTTTCATTTGGTTACATTGCTTAATGATGTACGCCACAGAAGCCTCACACAAGGACCATTCGTCGATACAACAAATGTACTGTTGTTGGCATATCTGGAACAGAAAGATAGAAAAGGGATAACTATTAACGTCTTAATCCTGTTCATAATTTCTTAAATGAAGCAACTACGGATTATAGTCACACACACACACACGTGTCACAAGACTACCTTAAGTTAATGATGCAAAGCGCATCTTAGTCTTGTTTCATAAATTAAAGCCTTTATGCTGTAAGGACCAAACGCTTTCTAAGCTCAAGTTCAGTGCCATGCAAAAAATGTCTTGCAAAATATTTATGCAGCCTATCTGTAAAGCGTGTACTGCATTCATTCAAAATAATGAGCCATACAGATCATCAGAAAGACCACTTCCGTTTAAGGTCTCAATGCACGTTACCATTTTTCACTCTGTCCCCATGCCAACATAGTGATATACCAGCCATAATGGTCTCAATAGATGTGAACATTTTTCACTCTTTCCCCATGGTAACACAGCGATATGTAAATCATATTATGACTGGCCTATCACTGTGTTGCGATGGGGAAAGAGTGAAAACTGTTCACCAACCAAGTTGCTATTGAACCAATGTCAAACCTCGAAAATCACAACACTTGAAATATTCACCTTTCACTACACTAAATATTCTGTGTGCCATGATTTGCGACAACTAATTGACATGAACTGTCAGTTTAAGTGCCATGAAAAATTGATATAAATAAATGAACGGTAATTATGGGCATTGCTTTATCAACACCAGCATCATAATTACATTTATCTTCAACCATGAAAACAAGCTGTAAGAACAACATTTTCAAATATCCATTACAGGAGACTCAAAAGCTGCAAAACAAGTTTACATGTAAATACATGGACACTGCAATGCATATTCTTAGTCATGTGCCCCACATTTATGACTTTATGGAAACAGGAGATGTGATACTGTATTTGTCGTTTACACATTTGTGTAAAAAGCCCCATTGAATACCAGTGCATCTTCTTCATTTTTATGCTTTCACAAATGAATATATAACTGCTAAAACCATCGATCATATCCAGTGACAATCCTGTCTAATCAGTTGAAATGTAATTGTTAATAGTAATAGTACCGGTAATACCTATTTCTCTCACATGTACTACCGCTGTAATCAGGTATAGAACGTTCATCATTAGATTTTTGTTTAGGCTCTAACCTCCTATCGAGAACTTGTGTACATCAAATTGATACAACAAAATTGTTTAGTGCTAGTTTGTCAATGGAATAAAATAATGAGTAAAAGACGAGGAAAAGAAAGAAAGAAAAAGCAGAATAAATAAATTAAAAAAACTGGTTCAGTGGTTTAGGCGCTATGAAATGGAACGTATTTTATCACGCACAGACATTCGTACGTGCATATATTTGGACAGCAGGAAACGCACAGCCCTCATTCCCATTCCAATGTAGGTAGTCCTGGTCTTCAGCAAAATGCACTAAATGAACACCCACAGACTGCTTCAGTGTTTCCTGTGCCCTACAGTTCTGCCGAACAGAGCCCAGAAGGTCGCCCTGTACCTGGACCCCATGGAGTAGTAGATGACGATGTTGAACGTGGCGTTGATGGAGGTCGGGATATCTGTGATCCACAAGCTGGCCAGAAAGGTGTTGTGCTTGCGACGCCCGCTGCGTATCTCCGGAAAAAAGAACCCGCTCAAGCGATTGGCGGCTGTGGGGAAGATACAGACCATGAAGAATAAGGAGTTGACCACCAGCACTTTGCTGATGGCTAAATCGTTGGCGGACAAGGAGGAGGAAGAGCTATCTGACCGCCACTTGACCACCTGGCGAAGCTTGACGATCGTCATCAGAGTGGTGGTCATGACAACGATCATAGCAATACCGGGCAGCCCCATGCCAAACACGAAGCTTTCTACTGGGTCGATGAATTCTTTGTGAGTTTCGTAAACCGCCCCGTACACGGCGCGTTTACGGTGATTTCGGCGGTTATCGGATCATACAAGCAATCGTGTCGGTATTTGAAAGCCACGAAATAGAACAAGCCCATGACAACGAAGTAAGTCCCGACGATCACTATCAACATCGTCTTGGTGCTGAGCAGTCTCTGGAATTTGAGCGGGTTATGAACACACAAGCACCTCTCTGAAGCAATGATAGCGGACAGGATGTACGAAACGTAGTAGTGGCCTAATAAAGCGTACAGATTGTTGTCAGCGAAGATGGTCACAACCGGCCCAAACCTTTCTTTGGTGGTGAATTGTATATGAAGCTGCTCGCCGTAAAGACACATGAAGCTCAACAAGGACAGTTCGTCCATGAAGGACAGAGCGAACAGACACAGGTTCACGCGATCTCGGAGGCCATGTTTGTAGAAGACTGCCATGTTGATGACGTTAGCGGGTCCGCCAATCAGGAACACTAACCACAGCATGTTGTTTTTCACTCGGCGCGCGATTGTCTCCACTTGCTCGCTGATCAGATTGTCCGGGTTATCCCAAGGAATAAACTCCATGTCACTGACCAGGACGCAGTCATTATGAGCAGAAATATTGGTCCACAGTTCTAACACATGATGTGTTGAATGATTGTTTCCGAATGATGCGTTCCCATTTACGTTCACAGTCAAGAAAGAATTGTTAGCTGTTTTGCCGTCAAAATTCAATGCCATTGTCTCTATATGACTGCTTTACCTTAAAAAAAATTGAAAATAGCGTTGAAAAAGCGGTGACCATAAGTAGGTATGACTTGGGAGGTGGGACACTGTCTTGATGTTTGGAGTCTTAGAGGGTTTAGGGTATCTGACTCACTAATGCGTGTTCATTCTCCCTTTGTTTGTTATACACATACATCCAGACAAAAACACTTATGTCAAACCAACTTCTAGGTCACTCAACAGTTTTTACTCAACACAGAATGAGAAACACAAAACAAATACTTAGATAAATCTAAGCTTAAGTTACAACTATAATACTTTTCCCGCGTTGGCCACAAGTTATACCAAACCAAAACTATTGTGCACGTTTTAATAATCAAAACTACTTTTCTCCCCAGGCGCCACAAACACAATCTAATTCTTCTCTGGGCGTTGTTTTGTTTTCACAGTTGACGTCACAATCCAAAAGTAACTTTCATTTCATGATCAGCGTCGATCCGTTTCATCCGAAGAGACGGCTGACTCACTCCACCTGAATCCAACGTCAGGGAGCACGGTAGGGTTGATCTTGATCAGCGTCGATCCGCTACATCGGAAGAGACGTCTGACACGCTCCACCCGCAACCATCAGCGTCGGGGAGCACCCACCATGTAGACAGCTCTGGGCCCTGGTCCTGGCATCTTCCTCAGGAACGGCCTCCAGCCTGGGAACTGTTAATCATATAAACCTCTAATAAATATACTGTCGAAATCTATAAATAACTGCTCCAACGTTCCAATTATTAATCTGGACAGATTCATATTTATCCTCTCCATTTTACCTCGACAAACCAAACCAAGAATTATTCTCACATAGTCTCCTTCAAACCTGTAATCAAAACGGAACGAAATCATTCCTTAAAACAAAAGAAAGAACATTATTAAAACACCTAAACTAAAGCTCACCTGCCTACGCAGCTATTCTTACATTAATATGCAAGAGACAAGCTCTACTCGGAACACGACGTGACCCGAGGCATATCGCAGCTTGACTGACAAACTCAGCAAAGGAAGTGAGTACGAACAAGGAAAGATCACTCTTCAACTCCTTTCTTTTCCACAAAAAGACACCACCGTTTCGAAGTAAAGATGAAACACTTATGTGATGATTCAATCTGTCACAACTTGGAAGATCTGCTAAAAGCATAATCTGCTTGCTAAATCAATATATCAAAGAAAATGGATTGATGTTATCAAATGAAAAGACTTACCTGATGCTTTTCCATAATGGTGAAAATCCTAAACCTTTACCTCAGTTAGTATTGGATGGAAGCCCTCTTGTTTATAAGCATTCTGCTAAGTTGTTAGGTGTATATTTGACATCAAAATTAAATTGGAAAGTTCATATTGAATATTTGATTTCAAAAGCGAGAAAAAGACTTACCTTTTTTAAAATAATAAATAAACAATCATGGAGTCAAAATACCAAAACATGACTGCATCTTGCAATATCTCTAGTTCGATCATTACTATCATATGGGCAAGAGGTTTATTTCAGTGCCTCAAATACTCTTTTAAATAAGTTACAAAGCATAGACAGTAAAGCTATCAAACTAGCGCTTGGTGTCCCTATGTACTCTAACACACTTAGAACATACAAAGAGAGCAATATATTGTCATTAGCGGAGCATCGGAAATTAGCAGTTTCAAAATATATAGTCAGAGGCCTTTCTGTTGACAATAATACAGAGGATGAAATATTCTTAAATTCAGAGACAGATTTTCCGAAAAGAGCAAAAAATATAACATATCTGCAGCCAATCAAGAATTATGCTGAAGACATTATGAGTAAAAGTAAGGTAAATATCCATAATATCTCAGTCATGCCTATTATACCACTAATGCCACCATGGGAACAAAGAAAGGCAAACTTTGATATAGAATATGCCAGTTACAACAAGAATGAAGAGGTTAATCTGTTAGTTTCTGACGTTCAACGCCATTTAGATTCAAAATATTCAAATAATCTATAAATGTTCACTGATGGCTCAGTCTTAGACACGTCAGACAGCGGAGCAGGTTTTATTATACCATCACTTAAAATAGGAAAGTCTTATGATTTAGGCAAAGACATATCAATATGTACTTCTGAATTATACGCAATAATGCAAGCTTTAGAATGTGTCTGTTCTTTACCATATTCCATTTATAACATCTTATTTTGTGTTGATTCAATTTCAGTTTTACAAGCTCTGAAGCAAAATAACAGTAAAATTCGTAACGATGTTGTCTTTGAAATTAAGCATTTAATTCATTGTATTATTACAAAAGGTATTGGTATTGATTTTTGTTGGGTGCCATCTCATTGTGGGCTCTTTTGGAATGAGGTTGCTGATAGAGCTGCTAAAAGAGGGGCCTTCAATAACACTAACACATTGTCAGATGAGAAATTGGCATTGTCAACACATGAAACTTACTCTTTGTTGGAAAAATCCATTTGTATCAATCCATCTGACTTTAAACCTAATATTTTGATGCATAGCAGATCCATCCTTAGTTTAGTGTACAAGATACGTCTAAATTCATGGAAAACTAAATACATATAAAGTAATTGTCTCTGCACCCAGAGATTATCAATTCATCATTTACTATTAGAATGCCCAATGTTGCTCTCTAAATACCGAATGTTCAATATGGACTTTTTTCATAAGTATAATAATACCAAGGATATCTTAAGTGACGCAGAAATTGACTTTGCTTTAATTGCGAAACTAGTGCTATCCACGCCTATTGGAAGCTACTGTAGATGTTTTGCTTTGTGTATTGTAATTTTCTTTTTAATTGGTTCAAGTTTTGCATGTTGTCTAAAATCACTTTTCATGTGAAAAGACATTAAATTAAAGATTCATTTATTCTTTTTTTGTTTGAAAAAAGAAACAACACAATAAAGAAAAATGTTGGCAAACTTGAATGTAGCCAGGTACGGTAATCATGACTGCTGCATGTTCAACAATTAACACGGGTAATAACATGTAAATTAGAAGAAACTGCCAATATGGATATCCGTTTATGCTAATTTACACGTTACTACCCGTGCTAATTGTTTAAGACGCACTCGTGAATACTGTACCAGAAGTCTTTGCTGACCAGAGTTTATCTTCAATAGCGACATATAACAGCTTAAACTGAATCTACAGACCATCTGCAAGACAGTGAGTGGTGTCATCTTTGCAGCATAGTAGTGAATTGCTTTTAGGTAGGCTACATAGCTATTTAATGAGACCAGGGGGCCATTTCACAGGGGCTAACGTTACGTTGCGCTCGCTCAAATCGGCAAAAAACGGTCTAAGAAACACCTTTCGTTGGCCGATAGTTCGCGTGACGTTTTGTTCTTGCCAAA
>JAGGCT020002496.1:0-10000 GCA_017654935.2 Phymorhynchus buccinoides | reverse complement strand
GAGCTTCTAAGTTAGCATCATGCTAAGTCTCATGCTATCTCAACGTGAATACAGGCCCAGTATTATATATATTTCGCATAAGAAGGCGTTAACTAGAAAAAAAACCAATCGGACAAAACGACAACGATAAGCCCTATGCCTAAATCAGACAGTTAATGTTCTAGGCCTAAATGTCTGACACAAGTTACAGCGGTTTGTGTAGTTGAAATAATTATCTCCTGTAAAACCCACCACGTCACGTGTCAAAATCACGCTTTTCACGTGTTTTCCCTCTTATAGCTATAGTAAGGAATCTTAAGAAATCTTCGCAGCATAAGAGGGAATGTGACACGTGACGTGCGGGGTCTTTAACATCTTGAAACATTGGCATTATTTGTTTTCATGAGAGTCTATTTTTGGTAATCTTTTAAAATAAATTTTGATAAGCGATAATGAAATTCTGCTTAACGTCCTCCGGTCTGGATCAGACACATATGGGACGTTAATAGATATAAAGATGGTGGGAACGATCCTGGAGGCAACGCCCGGAGGCGAGTGCAACAGAAGGAAAGTCCCGAATTTTTAACAATACAGATGCGTAATGTGTTGGATAAGCCTATTTCAACAGATTATAACACTTTTGTTCTGTCAATTATTTTCATTTATCACTTTTTTATGACTACCGTTCATCTTTATCTCTTGCGCAATCCCATCGGCTTCTCCTTCTCCATTTTGTTATTGATATTTAGTATAGTAAAGCGATACACGATGCATTGCACCTGCCCTCACAAAGTTCCAGAACGAAGACTCGAAACGTAGAGAATGCCTAGAGAAGGGAAGAAACTCTTTCGCTTCGCTAAGTTGTAGCATTAGACAGGAGTTATCGAAAGTGCAAGACATACATGCATAATGTTTGCAGCACTTGTAATTTAATTGCTCGGTGGGAGTTGGGGGTTTTAAAGAACGAGAGAAGCTTGCCAGGGTTTTATATCTCTCTGATCTTCTTTATCTCTATGTCCCAGCTCGCCAACTACGCTCGTCTTCTGATTCTCGTCTCCTTTCCCTTCCCTCCATCCGTCTCAAATCTCCTGGCCAACGTTCTTTATCCTGTCAAGCACCATCTCTTTGGAATTCTCTGCCTTCTCCTGTCTAACACTCCAACTCAGTTTCCTCATTCAAAACCTCTCTTAAAACCCTAAATATTTGATCAGTTGTCTATCGTTGTGTGCACGTGAGGGAAGCTTGAATAAGAGGTTTGTGCTGTGTTTTGTGGTGTGTGTGTGTGTGTGTGTGTGTGTGTGTGTGTGTGTGTGTGTGTGTGTGTGTGTGTGTGTGTGTGTGTGTGTGTGTGTGTGTGTGTGTGTGTGTTGTGTGTGTGTGAGCATGCATGTGTGCATACATGTGTGCTTGTGTGTGTTTCGGTTTTGTGGGTTGTGTGTGCACGCATGTGTGTGTGTGTGTGTGTGTGTGTGTGTGTGTGTGTGTGTGTGTGTGTGTGTGTGTGTGTGTGTCTGCGTGCGTACGTTGTGTGTGAGGGTGTTTGTGTGTGTGTCGTCTGGCGTTTGTGTATGTGTGTTGGTGTATGTGGTCAGTCCGTGCGGCTCTGTTGCTGTGGCTTACTGAATGGGGGATGAATAATGAGTCGGTGTCGATAAATGTGTGTGTGTGTGTGTGTGTGTGTGTGTGCAAGCGGGCGCGCGCGCGCGCGTGTATGTGTGTGTGTGTGTGTGTGTGTGTGTGAGAGAGAGAGAGAGAGAGAGAGAGAGAGAGAGAGAGAGAGAGAGAGAGAGAGAGAGAGAGAGAGAGAGAGAGAGAGAGTGTTGTCTGCTTGTTGATGGATAATTGATTGTAAAGCGCTTTGGGCTCATCTGAGGTAAAGCGCTATATGAATGTACTATTATTATTAATTATTATTTATGCGTTCCTCTGTCTGTTGGCCCTCTCTGGATGAAAATTCCAATCGCCCCACCGAAATCACTAAATAAATGAATAGGCAGAGGCACGGGGTTCGGGCCCGTATCTCACATTCTCCAGGCTACGGGTACGGCGCTCAATCACGGGACGCATAAATTGTGCGCAAATGTCTTCAAAAACAACTAATACTAGCTATGACATGTTCTTAACCCTATCCCTAACCCTATTCCTCACCAAGACGCGTTAAATATACGAAATAAGAAAATGCATGTGTTGACGATTCGACTAGGAAGAGTTACTATCCCTGAACATGGTCTGAGTGTTGCAGCAAGGCCGTACCCGTAGCCACTGTGAATGACATAACGTAAATATTGTTAAAATGCAGTTGAAGATCAAATACATCTTAGTTTACATGTACTTTTATAATTTTGGGGTTCTGCTACACTCTACAATATCACGTTCTGGATTGCTTGACCAACGCCGTGTATTCACATAGGCCTTACCATCTGCATGCATAAAATACCTTGGTTGTTTCAGATTCGGGTTCCTGAAAACGTTGAGATTGTGCGTATTATTTATGCACTAGACCTCTCAAATCATGCACTAGAATACCAAACCATGCGTGATATTTATGCTTTACAATTTCAAGCAGGGTGGTGAAATGACGCTTTATAATGATTGCTCGTGCGTAAACAAAGTCATTACTTTCCAGTTAGCTAAATATAATGGTTCGTATGTTTTATCGTCTGTCTGCAAGGCCTTCTACGACTAGGCTACTACCACAAGCTGGAGTCGCTAGCCTTGATATAACATTCTACAAAATGGCTGTTGGGATGATCCCTTGAGTCTTTAAGCCAGGATACGACAACAACAACGACACAATTCCACAAGATCGCGCAGAAAACCTTCTAATCGTTTGAAAGGTCATTGCTCATTCTCATTATCCAATGAAATCGTTCCACACACTTCATTGGGATACTTCCCCTTAAGTCGGAGTATGGCCGCCCATGTTGCGGGGCCCTTTAAAAGCAGCTATACACGTCATCTTCCCACCCAAGGCCATGCGAAATGTTGACATGGCACTTGGTGTGCCCCCAGAGTGTCTAAGCTTGGGGAACGAAAACAATACATTCATTGGGATTACATTCATAGGGCTTGTCACTTGGTGAATCTGACACAAGGGGCCGTAACTATGGGGCCTGAGGAACCGTTCGACCAGGCTTTGATAAGATCGGTACAGTGGTTAACGAATGCACGGTGGTGTTGAACAAATTCAGGGCCGGACTAAGTGATTCGAAGGGGGGGGGGGGGGGGGGGGTCCGGTTCCGCCAGGGGTCCAGGGAGCTGGATAGGTTCCGGGTTAAGAAGCAATGCCCTGTTGAGAGCCATGGGAGCGAATCCCCCGGAACAGTTTGCAATTTAGTGATTATGAAGGCAAACATCGAGCCATTTTCTTACTTTTCACCCTTGCGTAAGATACATGCTTGGGGCAGAGGGAGGGGAGGGGGGGGGGGAGTCCGGAAACCAGGACCCCCCCCCCCCCCCTCCAACCCTAGATCCCGCCCTGATATTTATGTTCATAAACAGACATGTACACACAAAAACGGAATTTTAGATTTTACCTGGCAAAAAAGGAGGTAAGCGAATAACATGTGGTTTTTTTGCATTCATTTCTGGGGGGAAAAACAACAACAAAAGATATACCCTAAATCAGAGACAGACATGCAGAGAAACCCACAAGATCCTCGTTCCCATTCCAATGTACTCCCCGTTCTTATGGAATTCGGAGTGGGGAGTAGGCCTACAAAAAAATAAAATAATAAAACGTGTCCCTCCCGTTCGATAGCTGGGTGCGCTATGCGTCAGCAGGCTCCTTTGAATTTGACTCACAACAGGCCCAGCAGACGACAATGGGGGTATTATTGACGTCTGCTTCTTTCTTTTTTTAAAGGCAGACTACTCTTTTTGGCTTACGGTGTGTGTTTGTGTGTGTGTGTGTTTTAACGAATTATCGAAGCCACCGTGGGGGCGGCTAGGATGTTGGTAACTGTGTTACTGTTCGGTTGTATTTATATATTTTTAAAAAATGTTGTTTATCATAAAGTTTCGGAGATGCACGTACCAGATTTGTTACGTGTGTTTATCGTCGACAGTTTCTTTTAACTTAACGTTGATGAGCAAAATAATGTGTAAAAGTTGTTTAAAAAATAGCCAGGAAACGATCTTTTGGAGAAGAAACGCCCACTGTCAAATATTATGACCTTGCGATTTTATGCACATTTTACTAAATTATACAATATGCTCGCGGGCACAGTTCCTCGGAATTCAGACTCTCATAGGTATTAGGTACTTTATAGTCACAGAGGCGTCTCTGTGAAATTCGGGTTGCTCCCACCTGGAGAGCGCGTCGTAGTCAGAGGCGCGCCACCCATTTTTGTTTTTTTTGCATGCGAATTTTGTGTGACCGATGAGGAAGGAAGTGTGTGTGTGGTGGGGGGGGGGGGGGGGGGGAATTTTGACCAAAAATAAATGACAACTTTTTCGTTGCCACTGTGTTTAACGTGTGCTAAGTGCATGGGCACACGGGACCTCGGTTTATCGTCTCATCCGAAAGTTATCATCAATTACGACTGTTATTTTGCTTAAACGAGAAAAAGAAAATGAGACAATGTTTATTATTTTGATCGAGCTGAACGTCAGCCCATACTATTGTTCACAGTTCTTATTTTGAAAGAAAGCAAAACAGCATTGGCCCGGTAGCTGAAGCATTATTTTACTGAACAGGTTTTACGAATGACAAACGCACCAAAACGCGTGATTACTATGATATGCTAATCATAGCCTTCATATTTTTCTCGTTTTGTGTGTGCGGGTTTTGGTTTGTCGTTGAAGTAGCATTTTATTTTTAAGGTCACATGACAAAATCCGTAATAATAGGGATAATAATAGAGATAGGGCAACACGACTGTTTGTATCAAACCCTATCTTAAGCACGAACAAACTGGGACGAACGGCTGAACAAAATGATCAATAGAAACCTATCTTAATTTACAACATAATAATAATAATTATTATTATTATTATTGTTTATACAGAGCCTATTCTCTGATTTAGGGCTCTAAGCGCTTTACATAGTTCATACAAATACAACATAGAATATACATTATCTTATGCAATAAGAACACGACGAACGTATATGCATTTTACATGAGTAGAATATAGAAAAGTATATACACACAAAGGCACAACAACGTATGTCTTGAAAAAGGTACACAAAACAAAAATGTCTTTAGTTGTTATTGTTGATATTTGTTCTTTTTTTTGCTTTTTTTGCTTTCATCGAAAGTAAATTGCGTCATCAATTCCAAAATAACCAGATGTACTGGATTAACCCTTTCACCGCTAGCCATCTTTCAGCCCAAAATTTCCATTAGACTTACTTAGGCACAGAAAAGATTTTGTCTGCAATATTGTGGGATTTCTCTGCGACGCATTTAGAATAGGGTCAATCCTTACTGCCCAAAATTAGGAAAACAATATTATTGAATAGCAGACCCTGATTTCAAGGGTTTTAATGACACGGGTATTATGTGATTGTGGTGCAGAAATGCGACATTGGCGGTGAAAGGGTTAAAAAAAAGTCAAAGCACACAACCCATAATCCTAACCCTGTTTTCCCCTCCCCCCCAAAAAAAAACCCCCACTCACACAAAACAGGACAAATCTACACAGTGGTTTTATGCGTTGCATGTCGTGTCTTAGAAAGCAGTAAAGAAATCGATGGCAGTGTGTGTAAAAAAAAAGAAAGCTGTGGAGCGCGGGGTGGGCACTATGTAGGCTGACTGCTACTACTGGCTGACTGGAGTTTGGCCGGCTACCCGTCACAGACTGCAGGCGATCGATAAAACAACCCGGAATAGAGCACCGTCACCATCACCATCACCATCATCACCACCACCATCACCATTACCATCATCATCGTCATGGCTGCCAAAACCAGGTGAGACGTGTTCTAGTTGTGGTGTGCTTTGTGTGGTGAGAAAACAACAACACAGTCCTTTGTTTGTCTTCGTGTTATTAAGGTCTACTGGAACAGAAACGATTCCTGAAAGGTAGGGGAAGACGGGGGTAAAAAGCCCATGGGCGGGTAAGAAGCCCATGCCAATTATCTCATGAAATAAAGACAATTTCAGTCAAATTTGCCCATGAGACGAATGCTAAGCATTAACACTCGTCTCATGGGCAAAATGTGACTGAAATTTGCTTTATTTCAAGAGATAATTGGCATGGGCTTCTTACCCGCCCATGGGCTTTTTACCCCGTCTTACCCTATTCAGACCTTATAATTTTAGTCGAAATTCAAAGCACCCTGCGGTCAAGATTTGGCCGGTATAGAAGAAGTTTAGCTGTTAGCTCTCCTCCCGTCGTTTTAGAGAACAGACCTGGTTTTGCAGTACCTCCAGGATCTGCTCAGAGCATTGAATGACGGCTGGTTGATGGTTCGTCCCATACTTGCTGCTTTGCAGCCGAGTGGACGTAAAACCTAACTTTCATTCATTCTTCCCCATCCCCTGCCCCCTCGTGTTTTCAACTTTCAATCTGAAAAATATAAAATTTCTGTTCATGTCATTAAGGCCCATACGCTTCTCGTGAATAACGTGCAGAATGATGCAAAATCGATGTGGATTGTAAACTCTGACATAATTCAAAGTCACAGACAAGCATAAAACTGAACTTAATCATACTGTTAGCTCAAAGTTAGCAAAAATGCGCTGACCTTTTTTCTTCTGTGTACTCTGCTATCTTGAAATCTCGTCTAGGGGTAATTAGCTCAAATGACGCAGTTAAGGGTAGTCAGTAGGCCTAGTTTAGTAGTAGTCCAGGCGAAATTGAGCTTGACCTTCTTTTGTTATGTATATTAGGTGTCGATCTAACATGATTTGAGGGTGCTGAATCTAAATCCGTTGGAGGCCAAGTTGTAAATGTTGGGCATTTTGAGCTATGACGAAATATTCAAAATGGCCACTATGGGACTCTAAAGAACTGCTAAAATATGCACTTACCGTAATTATGTTGTATCTAATGCTTTTATTTGTAAGAAAAATAGTATAGTTTGCTGAAATGATTCAAACTATGTGAACTATATCCTATTTTTGTACTTATTAGCCCCCAGCCACTCTGCGGAGAGGGCTATCACGATTTTCATTTGCCTGGCAATTATCTTAAGAACAATGTCAGAGGATCACTTCAAATTTGTGTGCTACTATTTTAATGAAGCTGATGAGCCCCTCAGTATACCTTATTGACCTTGACCTTTGACCTTGAGTATGTGATTTTAATGTATCAACTATAGTTTTTAACTTTTGCAGTGCTGTGGTAAAATAAGCTATGTGTTTGTTTTTCCTAAGCTAACGTGTATAGAGAATATTGAATTCCTGATACCTATTTTATTAAACCTTTCATCTTAAATGCTTGACCTTGATTTTGCATTGAATATTTTAACTTTTTGTCTTTATGTGTTTTAAATCTTGGCAGTAATGGTCTCATAATTGGTGCATTAGCCAATTTATAGGTGGGTAAAAGTGCCGGCGTGCAATGGAATGTCGGCCATTTTACCCACCTATAAAATAAAAAGAAATATGGACACTGATCGCCGTGTTGTTCTGCTTGGCGCCTAACAACAAAGGCCAAGCATCAAGATGAAGGCTAGAGATGTCATTGGTACTTAGGTTAGCATCTAGATATGTTTAACCATTGGCTCATGTACCAATTATGAGACAGTTACTGCAATGATTTAAAATATATTAAAGCAAAAAGTTGAAATATTCCATGCAAATTCAAGGTAAAACATTTCCGATGAATGGCTTAGGCATAAAATAGGCATCAGTAATTCAACATCCTCTATAAACCTTAGCTTAGAAACATTTTACAACAGCAGTGCAAAGGTTGAAAAAGTATAGTTGATACAATAAAATCACATACTCAAGGTCAAAGATCAAAGTCAACAAGGCATACTGAGGGGCATATCAGCTTCATTAAAATAGTAACACACAAATTCGAAGTGATCCTGTAACATGGTTCTTAAGATAAATGAAAGGGCACGAAAGATCGCGATAGCCCTCTCCACAGTGGCTGGGGACTAAGAAGTACTAAAATAGGATGTAATTCCCATAGTTTGAATCATAGAGTTATCGTTAGTGGGGACAGTACACTATTCACAGTGCAGGCTATCCAAAAACTCAGACTGGAACTTGAACGGAGAATTCAACTGGCCTATCGACGTGTAAAATGTGTCCTGTTTAAAAGGGACATAACCAGTGTTTCTTTCCTCACTACTCATAATAGGGAAAAGAGACCGGATGCTTATCTTCCCCTATACAGTCTTTGGTATTACCACCGAGTATGCTTCTGATTTCAATGCATAGTACGTTATGGGATAGTTGAACAGAATCGATGGTTATCTCTGAATTGCTTGTGCCTGTCTCTGTACGGTTTGAAGAGAATTGGGACAGTCTTGTACTTTAGACGACCACTCCTGACAGCGACCCTGTGGCGGCACAGATTGTCTCCGCTGCACAAATTGTCTCCGAGACAATCCGTGCAGGGAGACAATCCGTGCTGCCTAGAGGGCACGGATTGTCTCCGCTGCACGGATTGTCCACCTGTATCGACTCTTACAGCACGGATTGTCTCCAGTGCTAGCTTTCTTTCTCTTATTTTTCTGTCACTTTCTCTTTGTCACTGTCTCTCTCTGTCTTTCTCTGTCCCTCTGTTTATGTTTATCCATGCAAACGTGCCTGCGTGAGTGTGCGTACACGCACATATGTGTGTGTGTGTGTGTGTGTGTGTGTGTGTGTGTGTGTGTGTGTGTGTGCGTGTGCGTGTGCGTGTGTGTTTCGTTCGTTTTTTAATTTAACGTTTTTCCGCCTTACTGTGATCTTAGACAACAACAACAACAACACCGACAACAACAAATAAAAATAAAATGTATGTGTATGATTATGTGCAAATGTCCGTTTAAGAGGGTTTGTGGGTGTGCGTGTAGGAAGATACGGGAGGATTGTTAATCTATGCATGCATATAATTTACATGAAGAAATGGAGTGAGGGTATGTGTATCCGAGTACCTGTATGATTTAGACCCTATGCTAATGAAACGTCAGTGAAATACATAAACTTAGAATTACTTCTAAACATTTAAAGGTGACAAAACAATAAATGAACAATATTAAACTCCAAAAAAGGAAAATAAAATACTTAACAAGAACATCAAAGCAAAGGTTCAACTGGGCTCCTAATAAGTCCCCGAATAACTTCTAGAATATTTGATTCATCACAAAGAATGTCTTCATAGGCTGTCATTGATGGTTTTGTGTCCGACAACCAAGCAGGTAAATAGTTTTTCATATGTTCACAAAGAAAAATCACATGGAAAGGTGTAATATGATGGCCACAAATGCAGGTTACATTTTTACAGAATTTTGTTTTCAGTGCATCAAGCCTGAATTTAAAAAACTAAACTTTTTAGAATCCGCCCTTGATGAAGATTTTGTCCTATTTTTAATCCATTAGAATTTTCCCTTTTTGTTCTTTTTTATAGAGGGTAATGTCTCAGTTTGTCTTCTAAACACAGAATCCCAGGATGCTTTTTCTAAAAGACTGTAATTTGCATGTAGCAATAAAGGAATATGAACTTTTGCTAAACTGTTTTCAGTGGCTGCGATAAGAGAGAGACGGTGACAAAGAGAAAGTGACATAAATAATAAGAGAAAGAAAGCTAGCACTGGAGACAATCCGTGCTGTAAGGGTCGACACAGGTGGACAATCCGTGCAGCGGAGACAATCCGTGCCCTCTAGGCGGCACGGATTGTCTCCCTGCACGGATTGTCTCGGAGACAATTTGTGCAGCGGAGACAATCCGTGCCGCCACAGACCCTCAATCTCAAAGTCTGCTTCTTCCAGTTTTATGTGAATAATCAAAGGCTGATCCTAGCCCTAGCCATTTCCCCGCAAAAACACCACCTGGCAACAATTCTGCTTCTCAGCAACATTTTGCAATGGAGCATTTGAAGGAGGGGTGGGGTTGATTAAAGTACAAGATTGGCGGG
>JAGGCT020002495.1:0-15000 GCA_017654935.2 Phymorhynchus buccinoides | reverse complement strand
CTTGTATCATTAGAAAGAGAATTGTCTGAAGTTTTCAAGCGTGTAATTCGCTCAGAATGGTCAGTCTGACACTAATTAATGTCCCGTTCGTGGTGCGGGGTCACAATTGAATAACATTGGTACATGACTACGCAAGAGAACATGTCACCACTAATAATAATATTTTTTTCAAATTCGTTTAAGCATTTATACCCTTTTTGTTTGGATGGACTATTTATCACAAGTAATTCTTTATGGATGGAGAAGCATAATACTATAGAGACACTGTGTTCATCGTTTGCATAAACAAGGGTTATTTCACTGCTTTGGGTTGACACACGCAAGGAGGCTAGTACGTTTGTCAATAGCTCCTGTATTCATGTTTTTGTTGGTAAGTTATTGTTTTATTTGTTTTTCTTTCCATTGTACACTAATATTGATGTTGTGCTGTTTATTTCCATGGCAGCCAATACTATGTAATTGAAAATTGTTGGAGTACCTTGCATAAGCTCTAAGCTTGTTGTGCTCTTCTCATTTAAATTATGTGCTGCTGTATGTGCTTTATTTGATTAAATCTTGTTTAACCCAATAGCTCCTGTAATTTCTGTTCCTTAAATGAGGTATGTAGACAGTATAATACTATAATAGTGTGTATGATTTTATTCTCATTTATGCTATCCCTTGTTCTGTTTTTGTGAATCTGTTAAGGAGAAAAAAATGACCGTCTGTATTCACTGTAGAAAAGTTTCCGTAATATTTCCTAATCTTTCCTTATGATGTGTGACCCCGCACCACGAAAGGGACATTAAGTGTCTAACTGACCATTCTGAGAAAATTATACGTTTGAAACCTTCAGACAATTCTCGTTCTACGGATACAAGAACCATTCTTGTATCATTTTCCGTTCCAGAGTTATGAGCTGGTAGGGTGAGCGTCGGCCATTTAGAGAAAACACAGTCTAAAGTCTAGCCTAGCTGAAGAAAATGCATTGACCTACTCGTTTTAAAGCACTTATAAGACCATTTAGAGACTATATTAAAGATTGTCCTTTATAAATATGAAAGATAAGATGTTAGAGAATACCCATAACTCAAATTTGACCCAAAATGAGATTTGTGACTTTGCAAGCCTGTTGTGAGAAACTAACCCAGCGACTTGCCCTTAATTTTATGAACTTCTACTAAAGCTAAGTGGGAAACTAGTATGAAGAACTTCATAAAATTAAGCACTGTTAGTTTCGTGGTGCTGGGTCACAATATTGGTAGGTAATGCAATTTTCTTACTAAATTACTTGTTACAAAACCGAACGCTGTTAATAGGCCTCGTGCGAACCAAACACACGTCGATTTGAGTCTGCGTGTAAAGGGGACGCCACACTGCATACGATCGATCCAACTACGATCCGACTGTGACGACATTTGTGAGGCACGATTCTCGAGAAACACTACTGCCTAAATGAATCTGGATGAAATCCTGCTATAGTTTTGTTGACTATATTTTGTAGTCGACTACGTGCTCGATTCATGATGAAATATCTGTAGTATTTTTTTGTGTGGGTACCAGCCATTTTTAAGAGATTCGTGTAACAGGGTCTACGTGAAGAGAAATAGAATTATTTGAAGACGGAAGTATTTCATGTGAATTATGCCTCACAGATCTCGTCATTGTTGGATCACGTCATTGTTGGATCACGTCATTGTTGGATCACGTCATTGTTGGATCACGTCATTGTTGGATCTCGTCATTGTTGGATCACGTCATTGTTGGATCACGTCATTGTTGGATCACGTCATTGTTGGATCACGTCATTGTTGGATCATCATTGTTGGATCTCGTCATTGTTGGATCTCGTCATTGTTGGATCTCGTCATTGTTGGATCTCGTCATTGTTGGATCACGTCATTGTTGGATCTCGTCATTGTTGGATCTCGTCATTGTTGGATCACGTCATTGTTGGATCACGTCATTGTTGGATCACGTCATTGTTGGATCTCGTCATTGTTGGATCTCGTCATTGTTGGATCACGTCATTGTTGGATCACGTCATTGTTGGATCACGTCATTGTTGGAACACGTCATTGTAGGATCTCGTCATTGTAGGATCACGTCATTGTTGGATCTCGTCATTGTTGGATCACGTCATTGTAGGATCTCGTCATTGTTGGATCTCGTCATTGTAGGATCACGTCATTGTTGGATCTCGTCATTGTTGGATCACGTCATTGTTGGATCTCGTCATTGTTGGATCTCGTTGTTGGATCACGTCATTGTTGGATCACGTCATTGTTGGAACACGTCATTGTAGGATCTCGTCATTGTAGGATCTCGTCATTGTTGGATCTCGTCATTGTTGGATCACGTCATTGTTGGATCACGTCATTGTTGGATCATTGTAGGATCGTCATTGTTGGATCTCATTGTCATTGTTGGATCACGTCATTGTTGGATCTCGTCATTGTTGGATCTCGTCATTGTTGGATCACGTCATTGTTGGATCTCGTCATTGTAGGATCACGTCATTGTTGGATCTCGTCATTGTTGGATCACGTCATTGTTGGATCACGTGTGTGCTGTCCCTTTAAGGTTTAACTGGTAGATTTTGAAGCGAGCAACAGATGGCTCAATGAATGGGGGGAAATGGGAGACTTAGAGGGATTTGTTTCACGCCAGGTGTCGTGACACTCGAGAGGGGCTTATCACGCTATGGCTCGAACCCACCTGCGTGCGCATCTCGACCATTCCAACGGAAGTGTCGCCATCTTAGTCCTTATTTGTGTGTAAACAAAGTGAAAATGTTATCTAAATGTGTAAAGAAAACATCCAGATGTTATAAATACAGTTTAGATAAGTTTCGAATTGGAACAGCCAAATACGCAGCATCGATCTGGCATTTTTCAAAAAAAGGTAAGGACTAAGATGGCGGTCTCCCATAATATGGCGCTCCTTGTGGCCGGATATGACGACACGTGGGTACCAGCCATATTCTTAGTTGGGCGTAGTGAGAGAGAGAGAGAGAGAGAGAGAGAGAGAGAGAGAGAGAGAGAGAGAGAGAGAGAGAGAGAGAGGGGGGGGGGGGGGTTGGACTCTTCTCTATCTCTCGTTCTCTCTTTATCCCCAACTAAGAATATAGAGGGGATTAGCCCCACTCGAGTGTCATGACACCTGGCGTGAAAAAATTCCCACTAAGTCTCCCATTCCTTTAGAGACCCAGTGACGCGCCACGATTAAGTCCCTTGGTTTTTTCTGGGTAGATGTGACCCACATCCAAATTTAGCCAACTCGAAATTGAGGCTGTTCTTTAAAGTGATGTGTCGGTTTGAATTTGGGGTCATTTATATGGGAGTCAGACTTGGTCAAAAGAAGATTTCTTTCCAGTTATAAGAAGGGAAACACGTGAAAACCCGTGATTTTGACACGTGATCTGGTGGATCCTTAAGAACAAATGTGAGTGGCGCATCGAGACCACGTGATTGAATCGTATCGTACAGTGGACGTGTGGCTGGCCCTTAAGTAAAGATGGTGAGCGGCGAATGGGGGATGCTTTTTTTTTTATACATTAAAACAACAAAAAACAACGAAAAAATATGTAATAAGTGTAACGAAAAAATGGTGGGTATAAAAAACAAGGTACCTGTGAAAAGGAGAAACTTCAACGTTTCGTGCCCTAAGCACTTAGTCATGAAGTGAAGACAGCAACGTTGGCAGGTTGTAGATCTTCCTCTTGTGAGTATAGTTCACAATCAGCCCAAAGCTCAATAGGGCGTTTGCCACGAGTGTTCGTTCACTATACTAGACTACTAATTTGCCCGAGCTCGTTCTGCCCGGGTTGCGCTTACCTCTCTAATTCAACTCTCTAAATTCAACTCAGTGAAATTCAAGGTCACCGGCGCGTGGCAAATGCTCTATTGGCTTCTACCCTCATAAATGTTTACATGGTCTGCAGACGAGTAAATCTGGTTGTCATCGGAGAAGCAGTGATGGGAAATGCCATGATGAGAAACAATGTCGGAAATGGGTTGTGTATAAAGGACAAAGAGAATAGGCCCCTTATATCATCGCCATGAAGACAGCAAATTATATCCCCTTTGTGTCATTACAATAAAGACAGCAATTTCATCTCTCAATGCACTCGGCTGTTCCATTGTGCATAGAGCCTTGATAGGCTCCTACAATGTACCCTACAATCCTAAAATCCTACAATGTATGATCCAGATCCAGAACATAAAACTACTCCAAGAAAAGGTAACTGCTATAAAAGCCTTATTGTGTGTACAATATATTCCGTTGTTTTTACATTATCAAATTCATTAAGTTTAACACTTCACTGCTGGAGAAAAAATGAGAAACTATCTTCTATACATGTATTATTGTTATAAAAAGAGAGACCTTTTAGACTCAATGTCATAAACGCGGACTGTGCGTTTACATAGAAAAAGTTATGAACGGATGCAATTGTACATGTTGAAGATTGTGTCTTAGCTCCTTTTGTAACCTGTCTCTATCCACATGCTTTATATCATCCTCACTGCATGCTCACAGCAATCTCTGTGGAGCACCAAGGATAAACTGCAACTGTTTAATTAACAATAATAAACAAAATTCAATTATAAATGTTAAACAAACATCATTTCAATCAACAATAATAATTATAGCACTCACATCAATACTTTCACTCAAGCCTCACCAAGTTTATCACACTATTAATTAACAAAATCAGCTTCCACTGAGATTCTCCAGCGTTGTGATTGCAGTAGCTGACGGCATCCACGGTTAGATTAATAACACAGCCTTTAAAAATATTTCAATAAATGTCAGTTCCTAACAGCAACTGGGTTAGAACTTCAGTGTCCACACAGTGTTAAACACAAGAATCACAAATGTCTCTGACTAATAATACTAACACAACTATACACTTCTTGATGACCATAGAAACGTCGGTACTTGATTGATCGAACATTCTATTCCACAGCACAGATTATACAAGTTAATGACTTCAAGTTCAACTCCACTTTGAAGACATAATTTCTCAACACCAATTGCTTTAAATATAATGTAGTGATCAGAATTTTGTACATGTCGACATGTCGAGTTTTCATCACTAAAGTCAGTCTGTCACTCGACACTTACTATTACGTTGCACCTATCCACATGTTGACTCGAAGACTAGGTTACGGACATCCCATAGATCACCAGATGACAGCCATGTCCTTGGTTGACAAGCAAGAACCACCAGATCCACCTGGCTAGTTGCTGGTTGCTGACTTCGATCCAAATGGCTTGAAAGTATCTTCCAGCAGGTTCTGCGCTGCTGCTGCACTAACAGGTTTCTGCATTCAACTGGTCTGAAGCTGCAGCTGACTCACTGGTCAATACGCAATCTGAACCTGATTCCCTGAAAATATGTACGGGAATCATAAATCTAAAGTTCATATTTAACTTCCTACTCTTTTACTCACTGTATTTGCTGTGTTGATAATCACCAACGGTGTGCAATGTTGTTAGTAAGACATTTACATGGATTCACTTTGATCTTGATCTTGATGGTTCGACGCTGGCAGAATCCAACTTGGATATAAGCGCCAAGTTTTAATTAACAAGGTCAGTTTCCACTGAGAGTTTCCGCCTTCATTCACTCCATTTCAACATTAAAATTACTAAATAGAAACCATACTATTATGCACGCATACACATATGCACGCATACACTATTCCATCAATACTTCATAGATGTCGAACTTGACAAATAAAAATTGTTTGACATGACACAACAGCATTGGACTAGAAACGAAGCCTTGGCGCATTTTAGATTTAGATCACAAAATCTACGTTTGCTCTAATTTCATTCAAGCTCGTCTCATAACATCTTAATGCGCAAACTTCATCTTTAAAAAAAATCAATTTGTTTACATTTAGAACAACGTTAAACTCGACAAAGTCTATAATAGTCACCAGCAAGCCCATGCCCTAACTGGGGATTCTAGACTCATAGTCATACAGCCGTTGAGCAGACGGTCAGTCACTCCCTGTGGCTAAACCAATGAGCGTTAGCTTCTAAAGGCACGTCTTTAAATAGGAACGGCTAGAATCTTACTTTCACTTTCATATCCATGTCATGATAATGATTTCATGACACTCAATCTAAAAACAATAGTATAGAGATATGTCTTTCCTCACTTGTCAAAAACAAAACAAATCCTTCCAGGGCTATGACATGAAAAGTTATGACATCATCAATGACATCACACCCCCCATTGTAGACACAGAGCTAGGGGTTAAAATCATATTTAGATGCAGTAATTTTCTTATTTTCTTTATACTGACTATGTGACTATGTTAACACGATAACGTTTGAACAAAGGGGCCTAGGACGCTAACATTATGCATGCGGATATGTACTAAGAATATATAGGGCGAATTCAAAAGGAAGCCAAGAAAGAAATATTTGGAGTGTTTTTTTTACTTTCAGCAAAGGGCAATAATAATACACTTGTCATAATTTTGATAGCAGTTTCGCGATGCATACATTTGCAGTTTCCATACACTCCACGTATTAAAAAATGAGAGTTCAAATCAAAATCTAATTTAAAATTGATGTTAAAACGGGTTGATGCATTTGCTTTTAAGATTTGCACACAACATTTTCAATTTACTATGAGAAATATATTATAATAATTGACCTCATATGCCAGAAGGCTGGATCAACACTAAGATTTCTTCATCGGAATCTCTGAAATTGTCCTTAGCAACACAGATGCATGGCATACAGACCATTACTTCGATCCAAACTGGATTACGGAACAACAGTGTGGGACCCATACCTGAAACAGGATTGGGGATATAGAGAAATTTGAGATACTTCACTGCCAAACAGCCCACATCATCGCAAGTGATTACACGACCAGAAGTCCATGCTGCACAAGCAAATTGCTGAAAGAACTAAACCTCCCTTCTCTGGTTGAATGTTGTAGGCAACATCGTCTCAGTCTTTTCTACAGGATATCTAGCTCGAGGGACATATTCTTACATCCCAATGGAAAATTTTCTCCTTCCTGCTAATATGAAGTGTTGCAGGATAAAACCTACCAAATGTGAGAGTTTCCAGTCCACAAAAATCCTGGAACAACAGGCCATCAAACACTCTCACAGATTTCGTGTCCAAGAATGCAGAATACAACATGTTTGATTTTGTATTATCATTTGACCATAACAAATACATTGTGTATGGAAGATTGATTTTTCTTTCGTTCGGTAAGGATAATATTTTATTTGCAATGTATAGGAACTCTCAAAGTGATTTGCAAAATTCTGTAAGAGGTATGGGAAAGCTAAAACATCAACCAAGACAATATTGTATTGTATAATTGCATACATGTATATTATAAAAATATACATGCACACTTAATGATACAGTTATACATATAATGTTTTCCTTACTTCAGAAAATAGCTATTCCACTACCTGGTGATGATGGTGAAGGTGTGGCTTCTTTGTGGCTTTTAAAACAGCGTCCTGTTCATTATCATGGACATTTCAAGCAGATTAAGCAATTAAAAGAAGCAAGAAGTACATTTCGATGGACATAAACTTAGTCTTGGTTGATGTTTTAGCTTGGTGATTGCTGTTCTTGTTCTAGTGCAAATAACAGTCCTTGGGACAGTGCAAATAATCCTAACTTAACCAGGACTCTTGATAATATTAGTGACCCTTCCGGCTTGGGTCTAAACTTTTCAGACAGACAAAAGTCTTGTATATAATCCGGCTTGGGGCTAAACCTTTCAGACAGACAAAAGTCTTGTATAATCCTTTCGGATTTCAGTTTTCATACATATTTTGTTTTGGCGCCATTGAGCTGCTTTCTTATTGCTTCATAATCTATTCACTCCTTACGGCAAATATGGCTCACCCCAAGTGTTTCATCTTAGAGGCTTGCATTACATTTGTATACTTGCAGTCTTCTATAGATGATACAACATACATAGGCCTACATACAACAAATTGATAAGAAGAGGTGGGTATTAAAAATAAATTAAAGGAGAGGAACGGAGTGATTTCATGGTGGGTTCACCCAGCAATACTTGTTCTGACAACAAAAATCCCCACCTATGTACGCGTATAACTATACTATTTTTTGTATATATTAATCTAGAGATAAATGATGTCATTTTAATATACTCACTATCCAGTCCTTGTTCTTCATCTTTATGGCTTTAACTGAAACTACAAGCACCAGCGTCTTTATTACAGCTTTTTTCTGAAATCATATGAGCATCTTTTTTTTTAAACAAATGTTTTATTAACACACCTTTGCAGCAACAACAAAAATTGAGAGACAGGAGTACAAGAAGCCGATCATCTGAATATGTTCCAATTAAATGTTTGAGGGACTGTGCAATTATGCATACTTTAAAGCCATCAACATTATTTTAAACCTGTACATTGAAAAAAAGAACTATTATTAAACTATTGTTCTTTTGATTAAATAATGATATAGGATAAGACAGAAACAAAACTGCGTTGGCTTAGATCACATTTTATTCTGTCAGGTCTAATGAAAGTAATTATCATTCCTTCTGGTGCTCTGCTTCCTAAGACAAATGAGGTCAATAATGTTGAGTAGCACTGTATTGTCCTGTCAATGTGCCTTGCAAACTATTTGGATACAAATTAATATGACCATACCATCCATTCAGTTTTACTGAGCCTAATAAATTTTGACCTGAGGTGTCAAATTGCCTGATCCCAGGTAGTCTAAAGAAAAGAGAGAGTACTATTCAACCTAATAAAATTAATGTTAGTTGTTTATGTCTGTTTATGACAAGTACAATTCAAATGATCACATGTTGGCTTTTTCACGTGTTTTGTTCAAGCTGGATTTTTTGGGTCTTTTTTATTAATCGCTGTTTGCATCACGTTTTTATACTCGCCCAATTGGTTAAAACTGCTCACATATACTGAATTACCCGAGTTTCAATTCCGTTCATTCGGGCAATTACACCATTCTGATTACCAGAGCTTCAAGGGTAGAGTCAGAGAAGAAGGAGAATTTTCAAGTTTCAAAATGGCAGACGGAGCACCACAGCCAGTTGCAGAGTTTATGCGAACAGCCGGGAGAGGAAACGGATGGTACCTCATATTCAGGGGATATCTGTTCGTGGTGAACCGCCATGTAAAGTCCACAACATATTGGCGATGTAAAGACAGAGGAACGTGTAAAGCGGCGTTGTCGACCAACTCTGAGAATGACGCGATACTTGAACATGAGAAGGCCTTGATTCATTCCGGCCATGATTCGCATGAACGTGAAATCGACAACAGAAAAAAAGTTCTTCAACTCAAAGACGAAGTGAGACGAGACATGCACAGGCCTATAAAACGACTACAGCGAATCATTCACGGCAGCACAAGATTTGGAAACTGCTGCTGCAACCCCATCGTTCGGGAGTTTGAAGTCATCGCTGTACAGAGCGCGAAATGACATCATTCCGAAGTTACCGACAGGTCGAGCGGAGGTTCATCTGGAAGGCCAATGGACCAAAACAATTGCCCACGAACAGTTTCTTCTCGCGGACGACGGCAATGAAGACAAAATACTACTATTTTCAACAGACAGAAACATGGAAATCCTGTCAGAAGCCAAATAATTGTACATGCACCGAGGTTGTTCACACAACTTTACACGCTTCACGTCAGATTCCTTGGTCAGATGGTGCCTGTGGTATTTAGTCTACTGCCTAACAAAACTCAACAAACCTACATGCGCTTGTTTCGCATCATCACTGGCCTGTGCAATGACAGAGGACTGCCGTTTTCCCCAGAAACAGTACAAACCGACTTTGAATTGGCAGTCATCCAAGCAGCGAAGATCTCCGTCCGAGGCTGCTTCTTTCATTACACGCAAAGCATATGGCGGAAAGTCCAAAACATTGGTCTGGTGGTTCCGTACAAGGAAATGAGAGAGGTACGTGCTTTTGTTCGTCGCCTTGCTGTACTTCCACTAGTCCCGCAGGATGAGCTGGATGAAGCATGGATGAGGGTGCATGGCGACGCGCCATCTGAAGTGGATGGAATCGACGGACTCTGCGACTACATGGTGTACACCTGGCTGGATGACACAACGGCAGTGTTCGGTCGGGAAATATGGTCCCAACAGGGGAATATGGGTCCGGACGACGTGGAACAAACAACCACCTGGAGTCATATCACGCTGCACTCAACAAGGGTGCTACAAGCGCTCACCCAAACATATACAATCTTGTGACGATTCTGCAGAAGAAACAAAGAGAGACATGGTGTAGAGTCATATCACGCTGCACTCAACAAGGGTGCTACAAGCGCTCACCCAAACATATACAATCTTGTGACGATTCTGCAGAAGAAACAAAGAGAGACATGGTGTAGAGTCATATCACGCTGCACTCAACAAGGGTGCTACAAGCGCTCACCCAAACATATACAATCTTGTGACGATTCTGCAGAAGAAACAAAGAGAGACTGAGGACACTGTGAGTCGACTGAATGTGGGAGGACCACCCATGAAAAAGACAAGAGCAAATAGAGACAAAATCGAACGGATCGAGAGAATTCGACAGCAGTATGCGAATGGCGAAAGGGACCTTCTGTCATACATGGATGCAATAATGAAAAGTTGCAGCAATTTAGATAGGCCTAGTGAAGCTAACGAACAAACAACAAATGAAAAAAAATAGAATGACAGACAGAAAGAAAAACGAGAAAAAAACCATACAAACGTCTAAGTAAAATGGGTTTGCAGTCAAATAAACGTCACAACAAGAAAAGTGTTTGCGTGTGCCTGCCTGAGTGCGTGCATACGTGTATGCAGTGCCCGCGGGCGCCTGTGTGTAATACAAGTTGCATGGAAATGGCAAACTAGCCTTTACTTGTGTGTGTGTGTGTGTGTGTGTGTGTGTGTGTGTGTGTGTGTGTGTGTGTATATATATATATATGTGTGTGTGTGTGTGTGTGTGTGTGTGTGTGTGTGTGTGTGTTTTGTGTATGTGTGTGTGTGTGTGTGTGTGTGTGTGTGTGTTTTTGAATATTTGTTCGTTTTCTGACACTGATAAACTTTGATCGCCAAAGAGTAGGGTGTAGGTGTTAGTGATGCATGGGTTAAGTGTTGAGATCGTGTTTATTCTTTCAGCAGCATAATTTCTACACTGCATCAGATAATGTTCAGCATCTTCCGTATTGTGGCCACATGCACATTTGGGGTTATTTAATAAGTGTCTGTTGTACAAGTCACCGTTAATATTGCTCATTCCTAAACGTAGTCTACAATGGTTAACTTGATTCTGTCTGGATCCTACATAATAGTAAGGGGGGACTGTGACATCAGTAAGAGATAAATAACGTTTGAACTGACTAATAAAATAGATTGTTTTAATAGTATCTGGAAGATTATTCCATAAGTTTGTAGTGCTAGGGAGAAAGGAATTTTTATGTAGTTCGGTTTTGGATTGTGGTACTATTCTATCTAATGGTCGGCGTCTATGGTAGGGGTTTTCCTCGGATACTAAGGAAGGGAGAAGATCTTGTAAATATTGAGGGCATTTGCCATTGACTATTTTGTGAAACTGAATTAATTTGTGTCTTCTTCGTCTTTCTTTTAATGAGCAAAAGCCTGATTCTGTATACAGTTTCGCATGACTAGTTCCCCTTACTCCTCCTGTAATGGTACGGAGCGCTTCCAAATGTAAAGTTTCTAGTGAATTTGCTTGTGTGTCTGTACAGTTGTCCCATAAAATATCTGCATAGTTAAAATTAGTCTGTCTGTCTGCTGTGAAAAAATACGTAATCACAATAATAAAGCTAGTATCTGAAATTGAATGAATACAAAGTTTACAATGTAGCAATGCAGAGTAACACTGCTAGGCAACAAGAAACTATGTACTACAGTGGTCAAAATCCACAACGCATACGAATATTTGTATTTATTTATTGAAGGTAAAAAGGGTAAGTATAGCTACAGGCCTATTAGCACGCAGTGGCCGGTTAGGACATACCAAAACAATTACAGAAAATAAAAAGAAGAGAAAACATATAATGGGAATATGACTTAATGAGAATTCATTTTAGTTTGTGTGTATTCCATGCGTATGAGAGAGAGAAAGAGAGAGAGAGAGAGAGAGAGAGAGAGAGAGAGAGAGAGAGAGAGAGAGAGAGAGAGAGAGAGAGAGAGATCGAGAGAGAGAGAGAGAGAGAGAGAGAGAGAGAGAGAGAGAGAGAGAGAGATCGAGAGGGTTACATAAGTCACAAAGAGGCCTGATCAATGTTTCAAAATGGTATAAAAGTAGGACACAACAACAAAATATGTTAATGAATTATAATCGCTTCTCGGCCTTTTGGCTAAGACAGTGATTCAGGAACGTAAAGTTTTCTTTATACCTTGGTTGGTTTGTTCAGCCCGTCGTATATGGCGAAAGCCGATACGCGACGTTAAACTGAACTTCCATCCAAAATACGTTGACACAGCATTCCATAGCTTACAGGGGGCTGCTGCAGCTCAGTGTGTGTGTGTGTGTGTGTGTGTGTGTGTGTGTGTGTGTGTCAAGTCAAAAATTTTATTTCCAGATGGGAACATTGTATAAGCAAAACATGCTTTTTTTTCAACAAGCCATCCATAAAAAATGATATAAAGAAAAAATAAAGAACTAAACATTCCAAAGTAGCGAACAAGAAAAGGAAAATATACAAGTAAACAATTAATTAAAGAAACAAGCAAATATTCCACACACAAAAACAGGAAAAAGGATGGGGACATATGCGAATAGCATATTATGTACAATATATACATCAACATCAACAACGAAACATTTAAAACATCACATTTACTTACCAAAATATGTTATGTAGGCTACGTTTCCATTCTTTTAAATAATTGGAATAAAGTTATCAATTATGTTCTGTTAAAGAGATACATTTTCATTTTTTTCTTGAAGTAGTTCTTGTTTTTCATGTTTTTTAAAATGGAGGGTAGTTTGTTCCATAAATCTCCACCCGAATAGAGGAGACTAGATTTGAATAGATTATTATTTGGTCGAGGGAATGAGAGTAAATGGGTGTGTCTGCTTGTGTTTGTCGTAAATGTATCTGTTATCTTTTTTGGAGCATTTCCGTTGACAATTTTATGCATGCAGATTGCCTTTTTGAGGAAAAGTCTGTCTTGAAAAGTTAGTATATCTAGTTGTTTGTAGTCTTCATAGGTAAGTGAACTTGATTTTAATAAAATTATTTTAATTGCTTTTTTGTACATACGATTGATAATCTTTAAATTTGTATCACTACAGCTATCCCATAATGTTGAAGCATAATCGATCATGGAGAGTATGTGAGCATTAAAGAATAGTTTACGAGAATGGTTATCAAGAAAATGTTTAATCTTAGATAGCTGGAGTATTTTTCTAGACAGACCTTTCCCTAAAGACTTTATATGGTCTGTCCAAGACAGATCTTTGTTAATGACAACACTAATGTTTTATGTGAATCAACTTCTTCAATTTTGTTGCTGCAAATAAATAGTGGTGGAAATTGGGAGTTCATCTTTTGTCTTTTTTGTCTGGTTGATACGTACATGCATTTCGTTTTATTGGCATTAATTGACATGTGATTTAATTGTGTCCAGTTAAAAACATTTTGAGCATCATTTTGAAGTTTACTTACTAGCCTGTTAGCATTCATATCACTAGTATGAAGGGATGAGTCATCTGCAAACATTTCACATTTACTATTGACAAAGCATGGCAGGTCGTTTATATAAACAGTGAACAATAGTGGACCTAAGATAGACCCTTGAGGTACTCCATAGTGGATTGGAAGCAATTCAGACATTTTGTTATTAATTGAAACCAGCTGTTTTCTGTCACACAAAAAGGATGACATAATATTTAAAAATTCAGGAGGAAGGTTATACAGTTCTAGTTTACGCAGAAGTGTGTGTGTGTGTATGTGTGTGTGTGTGTGTGTGTGTGTGTGTGTGTGTGTGTGTGTGTGTGTGTGTGTGTGTGTGTGTGTGTGTGTGTGTTTTATGTGTATGTGCACATGCTCATGTGTGTGTATGTTCAAGTGAGAGATTGACAGAGAGATGAGAGAGAGAGAGAGAGAGAGAGAGAGAGAGAGAGAGAGAGAGAGAGAGAGAGAGAGAGAGAGAGAGAGAGAGAGAGAGAAACTTGAAACTTGAAATGTTTAATGAGGATAAACTGAATAAGCAAAACAACACTTCTTTTCATCAGGTCCTCAAACAAATAATAATAAGCAAGCAAAATTGAAAAATAAAAATAAAAAAATAAAAAAATAGACAAACAAACAGCAATATTATAACATCATCATTAAACATGACAGCAAAAGAACGACGAAATAGAGAGAGAGAGAGAGAGAGAGAGAGAGAGAGAGAGAGAGAGAGAGAGAGAGAGAGAGAGAGAGAAAAGTAATAAATGAGGCCTAGCTTGATCAACGTTTGAAATAATAGGACAGTAGGACTCTAGGAGACAACAACAAAGTGTGCTGACACAACATTCCATAGGCAGGGCCAGACCTAACTTTTGAAGGGGTGGGGGCATGCTTCCCCGGAAAAGTTTTGGTAAAGGTCAAGATGCGCCCCCCCCCCCCCCCCCCCCCCCCCCTCCATATCTCGGGTCATTGTAATTTTCCGTTTTTGCCTTTTTTACCATACATAAAGCTGTATTTTAGGAACATTTTTATCTAATAACCTTTTTGGAATACTAACCCTATCCCTAACCCTAGGTATTAGATAAAAATGTTCCTAAAATACAGCTTTATGTATGGTAAGAAAGGCAAAAAATGAAAAATACAATTAACCGGAAATGCAGTCACATCTTGACCTTTACCAAAGTTTTAAATCCGAGAAGCAAAATAGTGCAATCTGGGCATGAAATAAAGGACTAATGCCATTACTGTTCATACCCCTATTGAAACATGTTTTGAACCATTAAGTACACATCATGCTGCTTCCACACTGTCCTACAAAAGGGAACAAACACAAAACATA
>JAGGCT020002494.1:0-17500 GCA_017654935.2 Phymorhynchus buccinoides | reverse complement strand
CATGAAATAAATACTCTTTTCCTCATTCAAATTGTTTGCTGCTTTCGGGAAAAGATTCGCCCCTAAATACATTCAGAGGCGTCTTGTGGCTAGCAGGAAGAACAGAAGATTAATAATAAAATACTGAGAAGTCAGGGATATTTTTTTTAATGTTTATTATTATTTATTTTTGTTCGCACGGACGGTTGTTTATATCGTCCGCCATTTTGAAAAATGCGAAACTAAGTGACATGGCTAGCTTTGTATATCGATTTATCGGCACAAAATGAAGATTGACACCCTCGCACTTTATTTCTTGGTTCTTTCCGTGTATATTGAGCACTTAAATAACTATCTATATTTTAAATAATAGTTGACTTATTTATTACGTGAAAGAAGAATGGCTCTAGTGCGCTTTTGAAAGGTATTTATTTCACGGTAGGTACTTATTTCTCATGACACCGGGATTCGAGCCGCAGTCACTCACACATTGGATTGCCTGCCCTTGTAGACATAGTGCTCGAAGATGCTGTTGACGCGATGATCTTGAGGCTTAAATTCACGTTGATGGCCAGATCCTTCAACTGATTTTCTGAACTCAAGAGTGCAGAGTGCCACAGACTGACAGAGGTAACGCGTTCGCCTCGTGCACAATAAACCCCGAGTTCGAACCTGGGTACAGGGGATTTTTCCTCTCACTTTGCACTAGGCCTTTAAATATGATCTGAACGTGGAGTCTTTCGGATGAGACGATAAACCGAGGTCCCGTGTGCCCATGCACTTAGCACACGTTAAACCAAGTGGCAACGAAAACGTTGTCATTTGGTCAAAATGTACACACACACACACACACACACACACACACACACACACACACACACACACACACACACTCACTCACATGCACATGCACTTATCCTCATCATGCAAAACCTACTTCTCTGAGACATTACCCTTCTTAATAAGTGTTAAAATGAGCTCCCTATCATAACTCCCTCCCACGTAGGACCTTATTTTGGATCATTTTTCAAGGTGTTAACAGGGAGCTCCATGTAATGCAATAAGTCCAATACGCGCATTACAGGGGAAGTAATCATTCTCCTCTGCACAGAAAATACCTGAAGAGTTATTGCCCTTGGACCTGCAAGTCTTGAACCTTATAATATTTATACATGCTTATATCATCTTGGTTATTCAAAAACTTCGGAACTTTCCTGGTATTGCAGTACCTCCAGGATTGTCCCACTATCTTCATAGTTAAAAATGTCCCACATGTGCCTGATCCAGGTCGGAGGAAGTTAAACGGATATTCTCTCTTAATTGTTATACTGTCGAATAAAGTGTTGCCTTATGTCATAAATTTCATTAAATCTAGTGCACGATTTTTTTTCCATCACAAAACCAATGTCTCAAGAAAACAAAGAAACAATTCCCTTAACACATAACAGGGGTTGAAAGCAAATTGGTCACTTGTTTTCAGACCTGGTTACATGTCTTGAGTTAGTCTGGATAGCTGAAATGAGTAGTCTGGGTGCGAAATGTGTAGTCCTGTTCATTAAAGCCATCAAACACTGTTCACTGAAAATGAGTAGCAATCTTCTTCTTTCTTCTTCTTCTTTCTTCTTCTTCTGCGTTCCCGGGCCATAAGGCCACAATGTGTCCGTTTTCCAGTTTTCACTGGTGTCCTCGCTGCATCTTTACCTACTAATTTCAAAGAAATATCACGTTATTCATCTTTTCGAAGACATTTTAAAAATTATTTGATGACATTTGATTTTTAAAACGTTTGGACACTAATGTAACAAATGCCCATAAAAATTTTGGATTGTTTGTCATCTCCCTCTCTCTCTCTCTCTCTCTCCCTCTCTCTCCCTCAACATTTTCACTTTTTACATGTTATTGGTGGTTGTTATTTTTTTCTTTCATTGCATGTTTTGTTATTGTTGTTTATTCGATATTTTCATTTGGCTGGGTGTAAAACAAGTGTGTATACTTATCTCATCTGTATAAACAAAATTGTCTTCGTTCGTTTGTTCGTCCATTCTCTCTCTCTCTCTGTCTCTCTCTCTCTCTCTCTGTCTCTCTCTCTCTGTGTCTCTCTCTCTCTCTCTCTCTCTCTGTCTCTCTCTCTCTGTCTGTCTCTGTCTCTCTCTCTCTCTCTCTCTCTCTCTCTCTCTCTCTCTCTCTCTCTCTCTCTCTCTCTCTCTCACACACACACACACACCACCACTACTAACATGGCAGTGGTATCACGCACATTGTTTATTGTTCATCGAGGCCTTACTTATCAAGACTGGACTCCCCCAGTCCCCATCAACACGCAACAAACACAGACATCAGCTGCTGGGCACACGTGGCAACAGATTAATTAAACAGCTTCGACAACACATCTAAAATGCAGCTTAAAAAATGCAGCTTAAAATTAAAAAAACAAGATGGAAAGCCATATAAGCACAGACTGAGGAATCAAGTGCATGGACCTCCGACAATATGCACTGTCATCAACAACAAAAATAATTGACCTCACAGGTAACATATTTTTCGAACTGTAAGACACGCCTTAGCATAAGGTGCACCCCCATAATTTTACACACAAATTCAGATTTCATTACCATACTTTCTTACTACAGTAAACTAATCGCTTCAGTCAAAATTGAAGGGATTACATTTTATTTTGTGATAGTCAATATTTTGAGTTAAAAAGACTTTTCAACATAGAGTTTATTTACTGCGACCCACAAATTATTGTGAGTTATCCAGTGTTTTTGAGTTTTCCGTTTTTGAGTTATCAGTTCTCCACTGTATATTCCTATTGTTAAACATATTAAAAGTCACAGAGGTTCCAGTCGGGGAGGGGTATTGCCTTATAATCCGCAACATTCAGTGCATGGTTCTGGTTTGGAGTTTGAAGTGAACTGATATAATGTGCATCAAGGACAATTCTGCCGAATTTCTTCTATGATCTCTTAATAACTCTTCTAGCACCTTGGGCGAATGTAACATTCACCCAGTACATCACTCTACACTCCCACCAAACGCAAAGACATTCACTGCCACGTACCCTGCCATGTATGTGTCTACTTTCAGAGCTTATGCCAGAGATTCTTCTCGTTAAAGCAACGCATGTGCATTCGAAACAATAGTTACTCCCCTCTGGCATTAGGCCTATTATAAGTAGTAGTTGTAGACATAGTAGTAGTAGTAGTGGTGGTGGTGGTGGTGGTAGTAGTAGTAGTAGTAGTAGTAGTGGTGGTGGTGGTAGTGGTAGTAGTAGTAGTAGTAGTAGTGGTGGTGGTGGTAGTAGTAGTAGTAGTAGTAGTGGTAGTGGTCACAGTAGTTGTTGTTGCTGATGGTTATGTGTATTTTCTGCTCATGTCACTGGAGTTTTATTCCATTTCTATTAATATGTAAAGCGCCCTGCAGCTTACATAGTAGGATGGGTGCTATATAAATTGTCCTCATTATTATTATTATTATTACTGTCGGTTGAGACGGAACGGACAACCAAGAACATTTTTAAAAAATACAAGTGTTAAATATCTTAACACTCACTGGAAGAACGCTTTATGGCTTGTTATTAGGGTAAACTGAAACCACGAGCAATGTTGCCTATTTTCAGTACAGTGGAATCCGCTTAATCGGCCACTTTTGGGAACAGGAAAAATATGGCCGATAAAGCGAATCGGCCGATAAAACGAACATCGAGATACTGTATGACGCAATTATGCAAGTCAAAAGCAATGACGTCAAAATTAAATGTTGCAGTTCAAATTCAAATTCTTTCCCTTTTTGTGATGTGTGTGTGTGTGTGTGTGTGTGTGTGTGTGTGTGTGTGTGTGTGTGTGTGTGTGTGTGTGTGTGTGTGTGTTTATTAATCCTACAACTTGACAGAAGCACGAGTAAAAGACAATGATTTTGTTTTCTTGAGTGATTTTAACGCCATGCAGGGTCTTTCAATTGACAACAGCTCACCTTCCAACTTCACACTCAACCATGTAAACGTCAAAAGCGTGTTGTCAGTTTGTCTACCTCTGTTGTTCTCCCTCTCAAAAAGGGGTAAAGAGGAAAAATTAGAGAGAAAAAGTGGCCAATAAAGCGAAATTGAAGATTTCAGTTTTGGCCGTAAAAACGAACAAAATAACACATGCTTAAGAAGAAAAAATTCCGTTCCAGAGAAAATTGGCCGATTAAGCGGCTTTGGCCGATTATCCGATGGCCAATTAAACGGATTCCACTGTAGTTCAGGCACTAGTGCTTGTTTTGCACGGATGTAGGGACAGTGAAAAGCACAGGCTCTTGATCCACCAGTTCATAACGAAGGGAACAACAACATAAACTTCTACATTATAAGAAACAGCTACACTTCAGAGAAACAACTAAATGATTAAGAAAAATCAGTAATTCCACAAAACAACTAGTGTGATAAATATACAGTGATCTTGTGATGGAATGTATGGACGGGCAAAGGGGGGCGGTGTCTTAGGGATTTCTTTGGTTTAGAAAATCTGCTACATGTACCGTAATACTAATAGTGTATATCTCCACCTTGGATTTCAATGTATCAAAACAGAGAGAGAGAGAGAGAGAGAGAGAGAGAGAGAGAGAGAGAGAGAGAGAGAGAGAGAGAGAGAGAGAGAGAGAGAGAGAGAGAGAGAGAGAGAGAGAGAGAGAGAGAGAGAGAGAGAGAGAGAGAGAGAGAGAGAGAGAGTGAGAGAGAGAGAGTGAGAGTGAGAGAGAGAGTGAGAGAGAGAAAGAGAGTGAGAGTGAGAGAGAGAGAGAGAGAGAGAGTGAGAGAGAGAGAGTGAGAGAGAGAGAGAGAGTGAGAGAGTGAGAGAGAGAGAGAGTGTGTGTGTGTATGTGTGTGTGTGTGTGTGTGTGTGTGTGTGTGTGTGTGTGTGTGTGTGTGTGTGTGTGTGTGTGTGTGTGTGTGTGTGTGTGTGTGTGTGCATGTGTGCATGTGTGTCTGTGTGTGTGAGCATGAGAGTGTCACAGTGTGTGCGTAAGCAAGTATGCACACAGTCACACGTGTGTGTGTGTGCATGTGTGTGTGAGTAAGCGTGTGTGTGTGCAAGTGTGACAATAATGGTAAAAAAGAAATACTGGGCTAAAATACCATGGTACAAAATGAAGGCAACATCAGACAGATTCCCACATCATCGTAACAAACAATAATGCTGCCCGCAGAAATAATTTAAGTACTGACTATAACAATAATATATGCCATATTCGTCAATATGCAGATTAGCTTACATCCATAGATTTTTTTTTTAAAGGGCAACTTTCACTGTACACAGGACGCATCAATATGCAAATAGTACATAAATACGCATAGATTAAAAAGATCATCTTTCACTGATTGTGCCTTCAACATAGCAGCCTTCTTATTGCTGCACTGCCATTGTTTAGAAAAAATATAGCAGCCTTTTCATTACCACCATCATTATGTACACAACACACGTTTTATTAGTTTTTGTAAGATGTAGCACATGATTCATCTGTCAAAAAAAACCACTTTCAACGCATCACAAGGCAGCTCTGGGTTTCCGAATCAACAAGGAACCAGGCTGAAGAACAGGAGACAGGGCTCCCAATCGCCCCGCAAAACAAGGGGTCCCAGGGACTTCTTCACTTACAGTATAGAGGGTCCTCGAGGCAGGATAGAGGGTCCCAGTGGCATTACGGATGCTAAAAATATTTTTTTCTGGTGCATCCCTGGGACCCCCTGCACATTCTTTTAGAGGGTCCTTTAGAGTTTTAGTGCTTCATATACCCCCCCCCCCCCCTGGGAGCCCTGAGGAGATTTATATAAAACAAATGTCTGTTAAAAAAAAAGGCTGGACTCAGGGCTCGCCTAGGGGAAGTCAATTCTATGGCAGGAAGGATATATATGAACAATGTGTGAAAAGCCAAGAAGGTGGTGGGGTGAATAATTATGGTCCTTGTTAGCAAACAATTCATTCTTTCTCTCTCAAAAGTTGTCTTCGCTTTCTCTTTAAAGTTTGTGTTCCCCCCCCCCCCCCCTTCTCCGGAAGTTTCCAGGATTTATTTGAAGTCGTTGGATCAAAGGGCCACAATGGGTCAATCCAAAGGGCCACTAATGGTTAATCCAAGGGGACACTTGAGGTCAATCACATTGGACACTGAGTGTCACAAAGAGGAGAGAGTGATGGTCAATCCATGACAACACTGAAAATCAGTCGGAGGGGACAACAGGGTCAATCCAAGGGGACACTGAGGGTCAATCCAAGGGGACACTGAGGACCAATCCATGATGACACTGAAGATGTCGGAGGGGACACCGAGGGTCAATCAAAGGGGACACTGAGGGTCAATCCATGACGACACTGAAGATCAGTCGGAGGGGACACCAAGGGTCAATCCATGAAGACATTGAAGGTCAGAGGGGACACAGAGGGTCAATCCAAGGGGACACTGAAGGTAACAGGGAGGTGTCACAGAGTGGGAACACTGAGGGCCAATCCGAGGGGACACTGAGGGTCACAGAGAGGTGACACTAGGGGTCACAGAAAGGGGACACTGAGGGTCACAGGGTCAATCCTAGGAAACACTGTGGGTCAACCACAAGGGCCACTGAGGGTCACGGATTGGGGCCACCAAAAGTCAAAGATTGGGGCCACTGATGGTCATGGATTGGGACCACTGAGGGTCACAGATTGGGGCCAGAGGGTCACGGATTGGGGCCACTGAGGGTCACAAATTGGCGTCACTGAGGGTCACAAATCGGGGCCACTGAGGGTCACAAATTGGGGCCACTGAGGGTCACGGCTTAAGGCCACTGAAAGTCACGGCTTAAGGTCATTGAGGTTCACAAATTGGGGTCACTGAGGGTCACGGATTGGGGCCACTGAAGTCACCGATTGGGGCCACTGAGGGTCACGGCTTGGGGCCACTGAGGGTCACAAATTGGGGCCATTGAGGCCACAGATTGCGGCCACTGAGGGTCACAGTTTGGGGCCATTGAGGGTCACAAACTGGGGCCACTGAGGGTCAGACCATGTTGATCTTCTGCACTCGCTCTATCAGCAGTTCCACGGTGGAGGAGGTCTTCAGCACGCCCACTGCACTGGAGTGGTCGATGGAACGAAAATCCACCTGGTTCACCTGAAAACACATCATAATAACGATGATCATCATCATCATAATCATCGAAGCAATAACTAAAACATGCCCAAATTGTGAGCTATATCGACAACCATCATCCCATCATCCCATCATCATACACAAAGATACATATTATATATTAAATGTATAGCCAATCATAGTGCAAAGGAATACAAAACAAGTCAGATATAAATTGTGATAAATGCAACAGCTTTTTGGTAGAAATAGTGACTATTTCAATTATTCTGATCAATCAATTACAGTGATCTAGTGAGCCAGTTTCTCGTAGAGTGAATTAGAAAACTCCCTGGTGTAAATAAACAAGCCTAGGACCAAACACGCCCAGGCAGACAGGTGTGTAGAGCAATCTACCTGTAGAATCTTGTCTCCTGGGTGGATGACAGTGGCTGCCGGGCCTTCGGGCTGGACCTTGGTCACAAAGATTCCCTGGGAACAGAGAACATCATGCAAATTACCGTATTTTATTAACTATAAGCCGCACCTGATTATATAAGGCGCACCCCCCAAATTTGACTCAAAAATCAGATTTGTTTAACTCTATTTCCTTACTATATTATTAGTCACATTATAAGGCACATGGATCTCAGTCTGGGGGAAACGTATCGCCTTAAAGTCCGTAAAATACGGCAATACCCTCCCCAAGCGTCGACACTGAATAGCATAAGCCTGTGTGACAGTGTATCCAATTTGACTACAGACAGAGGTTTTCCTGTCGTTGATGCATGCATTGATGCAACCCTTTGCCTGAAATGTCATTTCCAACACCCTACCTTGTGCTAACTTCAACAGAATAATATCCTACGGGAGAGAATACTTTTAAGGCCACTGTCTGAACCTGCATCAAACTGCCTACATACAGGCTTTAGGCAGACCTACATACACCCCTGTCCTGTCCAAAGCTACAGCAATGGTCTGTGATAGATGTGTAGAAAACATCTGAATACATGCATAGGCTTTGCTAATTTTTCTTATTTACCAGTGCAAGCCTTTGAAGTTTGACAGTGACCCAAGATATGTTTAGCAGACATTTGATATCAGAGAGAGTGTAAGCTCTTTGTTTTAATTTGAATAACATGTTTTAAAAATAATTTAACATAAACAAAGGTGTCATTCAAATCATAAATTCATATTTATTTTATAGGCTTGGGATCTATTTTTTTAAAAAGCTACATGCCTACTTATCTAGAAATTTAGTATAAGAACAGTTTTTGACGATTCCTCACTTTTACCCATAACCATGTTGTGTGACTTGTGTATGTTCTGGTACATTGCAAAATTCGCTTTACTTCATCTCAGCTCACCAACTATACAAATGATGTTCACACAATCAACCAAGCACACACACTCACCGTGTCCCCTGCTCTGAAGGGGTTGATTCCTCGTGAGCCCACACCCCCGGCTATGCTGAAGCCCAGTCCTGGGTTCTTGTGGATCACCGTGCGAAACTGGAACACATCAACATTTTACCATTAAAATAATAGCATCCTTCATTTGACATTGTGTGTGTGTGTGTGTGTGTGTGTGCGCGTGTGCGTGCGTGCGTGTGCGTGTGTGTGTGTGTGTGCCTGTGTGTATGTGTGTGGGGGGTTTCTGTGTGTGTGTATGTGTGTGTGTACGCATGTGCCTGTGTTTATGCGTGTGTGTGTGTGTGTGTGCCTGTGTGTGTGTGTGTTACTAGTGTGCCTGCATGATTGTTTCTTCTTCATCGATTGCTCAGACAGTTTCCTGTCATGCTGCCATTGTGCGCCTAACTAAGAAACAGGCCCAACATGTACGTCTTTGACGAGAGAAATGTTTAGAGTATCTTAACAAAAGGGAGGAGAATGGACCAGTTAGGCAGAAAGGTACTAGATGACAATACACAAAGGGAAAAGGCAAAGATAGTGACAGATTTGAGGAAGTTACAAGCACAGAACTTCCAGAAGGTGGGGGAACTATTTGTATGAAAGACACCCCCCCGGTATCCCCATGGGGGGGCATGGTTGTTTGAATATGTTACACTATACAACTGAACACTACACTTCACTTCACTTCGCCAGCTACATTACACTTCGCTATGCCGGCTACACTGCACTTCACAACACAATACTACACCACAGTACAAGTGTACTACAAAACAGCATATTAACTCATTCGCATCGCAACGATTTTGAATTATTTTTAAAAAATCACAAATCGCTCCAGCCATACACACAAACAAAACATACATAAACAAGTTTTTACTTCAGGTTTAGACATAGGGAAGTCGTAGATCAGACTTTTATATATATATATATATATATAGCATGAAAGAAAAATCTCAGTGAATAGCCAGCTCCGTACCCCTACTCTGAAGGACTGAAAAGTTAGTGCATTTGAAATGCAGAATAGTTTGCTTTGATAAAGCTTTTCTGTGTCCAATGTCTTTATTTGTGAACCTCAGAAACAAAACCAGTTAGCGTTAACTTTGAGTAATGTTCCGTGTTCAAAAAATAAAAATAAATATATAAAGTGTGCTGATTTACTTTTTCTCCCAATGGGGGAGGGACAGTGCCTTATGCAAATACAGCTGTTTCGACCTAAGAGAAGGTCTCATCAGTTTGCATGATCAGCCTGCAATTTGACTGTCCAGTGGATGCCAACCCGAGCAAAAAAGACATTCTACAAGAGAATGGTGTCCTCTTTGAATCAAATCGAAAATCCATAATAAAAGCAAACCAGCACAAAGTTAAACCAGAAATAGTAAAAATCTTATGAAAATCTTATGTAAAATGAACAAAATAATAATGTTCTGAAATTTTAATTTCAAAAACCTAATAGACATGACTAGGGAGGGCTAACTACTGAGATGGTATCCAAATTAAGGATAAAAATAGCATGAAAGAAAAATCTCAGAGAATAGCCAGCTCCGTACCCCTACTCTGAAGGACTGAAAAGTTAGTGCATTTGAAATGCAGAATAGTTTGCTTTGATAAAGCTTTTCTGTGTCCAATGTCTTTATTTGTGAACCTCAGAAACAGTCAAATTACTGTTGCTTGGACAGTCAAATTACCCCACATGGCCGAAAGGCCAAAGAGGGCGTAAAACATTATTTTCTCAGTCAAATTGCAGGCCGATCATGCAAACTGATGAGACCTTCTCTTAGGTCGAAACAGCTGTCTTTGCATAAGGCACTGTCCCCATTGGGAGAAAAAGTAAATCAGCACACTTTATATATTTTTTTATATTTTTATTTTTTGAACACTGAACATTACTCAAAGTTAACGTTAACTGGTTTTGTTTCTGAGGTTCACAAATAAAGACATTGGACACAGAAAAGCTTTATCAAAGCAAACTATTCTGCATTTCAAATGCACTAACTTTTCAGTCCTTCAGAGTAGGGGTACGGAGCTGGCTGTTCACTGAGATTTTTCTTTCATGCTACATGTATATATATACTTACTATATATATATACTTTATAGAGAAAAACTCTCCACACCAACTGGTTTCCCCACAACAAACCACTAGAAAAGCAAAGTCCGAGGCAAAATTGTGGTCTAAGGGAGTGACGCGAGTTTAGAAGTGACCAAGGTATTGTGTACACACAGACATACTTCCCTTGAAGCAAATGCATCAAATTGACAGCTATCTATTAATTCCGGACATAATGGCTGGAACGACTGGAATGAGTTAATCGTACTGACCACATCCCTGTGTTGCTGTGAGGAGCTCTCGGACAGCTGGTTACTGGGCACGGAGTAGAACCCTTCCTCTTTCACCGGAGTGGTCTCCCTGCTGGGGCCGCTGCCCCCACCCCACGGAGGAGTGGACGACGCCGGCGAACCTGAAGAGGGCAAAGGGCAAAGATCAGAAACGACAGAGAAAAAAATGGTTACAAATTAAACATGGAAAATAATATTGGCACAGAGCAAGCCTGAATATATAATAATAATAGGGGATACTTATACAGCGCGATATCCCACAATGGGCTCATCGCGCTTTACAACAATATAAATGCATTACAAATCATTTTATTTTTTTAAAACTAAAAACAAAAACAAAAACAAAACAAAAAACATATAGTTAACAGCATCATATTAAAGTGTCATACATAAAATCACAAATTGACTAAAAACATTTATCAATGAAGACAATATAAAGCAGCACGTCACACGAAAACTATGGGAAATATACAACTTTTAAAATATGACTGCACAGAAACAACAATACAATAATAACATACGGTACACTTACACGCCAACACCCACACCCACAGGCGCACGCGCACGCGCATGCACACACGCACCCACCCACACTCACACACACACACGCGCGCGCGTGCGCACGCACACGCGCACGCACACGCACGCACGCACACACGCACACGCACACGCACACGCACACGCACACACACACATAACTGGACGCTGTTGACTGACCGCAAGACCAAAACACGGGCAAGTCAACGGCAGAAGGGGGTGGGGGGGATAAGAAAAGGGGATGGAAAAAAAAGAAGAAAAAAAAAAGTAAGAGACAGACAGAGAGAGAGAGGAGAGAGAGAGACAGAGGGAGACAAACACAGAGAGTGTGTGAGTGTGACGGAAACACACAGAGAGAGAGAGAGAGAGAGAGAGAGAGAGAGAGAGAGAGAGAGAGAGAGAGAGAGAGAGAGAGAGAGAGAGAGAGAGAGAGAGAGAGAGAGCCAGGGACCGAGAGAGACAAGTCAGAAGGGCGTGGCATAGACTTTTAGTTGGGAAAATACAACCGGAAGAGGTGAGTTTTCAATGCTTTTTTGAAAGAAGACTCTGATGGGATTTCGCGGACAGGTTTAGGAAGAGAATTCCACTGAGTTGGAGCAGAGAAGGAGAAAGCTCTTTCTCCAAAGGACTTTGTTCGGACTTTTGGAATGCAGAGGGTGAAGTGGTCAGTTGAAGAACGAAGAGATCGAGCGGGAGAGTAAACAGATAGAAGGTTTGAAATGTAAGCTGGGAAAATCCTGAGAAGAATTTGTGGCAAAGTATTGACGGTTTGTATTTGATGCGTGCCTCAATAGGAAGCCAATGTAGGGACTGTAGTAAAGGAGTGATATGATCTCGTTTATTCGCCTTGAACACAAGCCTCGCGGCCGAATTTTGGACTCTTTGAAGTTTATCTATGCAACGTTTATCTATGCGACTCCATGAAAAATTCTTATAAAACTAGAGCGCTAAGACGCTAGACCACCATCCACGCGGCAGCATTTTCGTGTCCAGTGGCCTTGACCTTTGACCTTGATTTTCGAACTTGGTCTAGATATCCTTAGTACCTATCCGCAAGCAACATTTGAGTGTCCTAGGTCCCTGCGTTTAAACGTTATCGTGCCAGGTGCTCAGCAGCATTTTGGACTCCAGTGACCTTGACCTTTGACGTATGACCTTCATTTTTGAATTTAGCCGAGACACACACACACACACGTGCGTGAGCGCATGCACGCACGCGTGCACACGCCACACATGCAGACCACCACCATCAAGCCATAACACACAAACAATAACAACTACACCAATTTCCTGGGCCCTATTGGGCCTGGGACCTAACGGAATCCTCAAATTTAGAGTTGGGTCGTTGTGTTCCAGGCCCGATATGTCCCACTTTTGGGACACATTGGGCCTGGGACACAATGGGCCTCTTCAGAATGCACAGAAAACATTACCAGCTTCGCTCTCTTCGTCGCGGCTGGTAATAAAGAAGAACATTTGGAAGGCAGCTCAAGTTTTGTTATTTTGTGGGGTTTTTGGTAATTGTGTCATTGTTTAGCAGCAAGTTATTAACCATACTGTAATAGATGCTATGGTGTAATTTTAAACATAAGTTTATTATGGAAAGAAAAGGAAGATAGCTGAAAGACTCTGGTTCCCAGCATAACATTCCTTTCTTTTCTCTAATAATGTGTCTTCCCTTCTTTTGTAAGTTCATAGTACTTCTTTGAAATCCTAGGAGAGCCCTCCAGCCTATAAAATCAAACAAAACAAACCCAAACACCACACCAGCATTATCACATAAATCACCAGATTGCCTGATATCTGAGATCCCCAATCCTCTCATAAATGGTGGTTTGCATGGCCAAAGCCATTGTCAGTGGAACTGAACACTAAAGAGGAAAATTATTCAATAATCAACATCACCAGGGCTCCCAATCGTCCCGCAAAACAAGCGGTCCCAGGGACTCCTTCTATTACAGTATAGAGGATCCTAGAGACGGGATAGAGGGTCCCAGTAGCATTGCGAATGCTAACAAGAAATTTTCTAGTGCATCCCTGAGACCCCCTGCACATTCTTTTAGAGGGTCCTTTAGAATTTGAGTGCTTCATAGACCCCCAAATGGGGGTCCCTGATCACTATACTGTTGTTGTGCATAATTACCCGATCTCCTGGCATTGAGGTCGCCGATCCTCTCGTACACGTGATGCCCATGCACATAGCCGCTATCCGTAGAGCTGGACACCTGCGATGAGGGGTCCTGGGCCACCTTGAACTGCGCCACGTCCTCGTAACTGCTCATCAGGGGGCGACCCCAGTCCACCGGGTCGCCGTACGGCCCGGGGTACCCTTCATACCTCTTCTGCGGGGAGCTGGGCCCGTACGGCTCCAGGTTCTTTTGAGGGGAGCTACTGGACCCACATCCTTCATACGTCTTTTGAGGAGAGCTGGACCTGTTGGTTTCAACCGTCTTTTGCGGGGAGCTACTGGACCCTGTATGTCCTTCGTACGTCTTTTGAGGAGAGCTGGACCTGTTGGTTTCAACCGTCTTTTGCGGGGAGCTAGACCCGTAGGTTTCGTAGTTCTTTTGAGGAGAGCTGGACCTGTATGTGTCAAAAGTCTTTTGAGGAGGGCCGCTTGACCCTGGGGCTGGTCTGTCCTCCCCTATCCTGTCTCTCGATCCTTGCCTGGACCCACCAGACAGGGACAGCGGCAAAGGGGAGGATCTTGCCTGCCCGTCCTTGGCGGACAAAGCGTCGTAGCTGTGGCGGGAGTGTGTAGACGCGGGTGTGTGTGTGTGGTGGGAACGGTCCGAGTGTGAAGACGCAGGAGTGTGAGCGTAGCTGGGGTGGTCCATATGTGTAGGAGTGTGCGTGTGGCCAGATACAGGGGTGCGAGCCCTATGTGAACTGTGCGCAGAATACGTCGCTGCTTCAGAATTCCCGAAGGATGAGTTCTGAGCAGAGGTTGCACTCAGGTCCTGAAGGGAAATTCTGTTGCTGCCTTGACTTTGGTGAGAAGAAGCTTCGCTGCTTGAATAGGACCCCTCTCTCTCCCCCTGCTCCCTCCCCACCCCTTTAGTACCCGGTCCTGCCCCGCTTGTCCCTTCCCTGTAATGTCCTGACCTTGACCCTTCCTCATATGTCCTTGACCCTTCCCGGTAGTTAGTCCTGCCCGGTGTGGTGCTACTGACACCGCGAGGCGTCATCGCAGTGATACCAGAGTCCTTAGGCGGCGTTGCTAGAGGCTCGTGACTGCTGTCCTGTTGTGTGATGGGCGCACCGCTGTTCACACTGAACCGCACCGCAGTATACTGCGGGTTGGAGTACGAAGAGCCTCCCTGGGAACTGTCCCTGGAAGACGACTTGCCTCCCTTGGAATTGTCCCTGGAAAAGGGTCCGTCTCCCCTGGAGAGTGGGGACGGGTGGTCACCCTTGGCACTATCTCTGGAGAATGGGTTGCCCCCCTTGTTGGGGTCGCGGGGAGAGCTGTGAGTGCTGGCGGTGTCGGAGCGTGTGGACTGCCGGTCGGAGAGCCGGTCCGAGAGCTGGTCCGAGAGCTGGTCAGAGAGCTGGTCGGAGGGGGGGCGGTAGGGAGGGGGGCGGGGGTACTGCGGGGGACTGAGCGTCTCCTTCTGCTGGGGAGTTGGAAGCCCCGAAGACACCTGAAACAAGGGAGAAGAATGCATCACTAAAACTGTATCAAAAAGAAGAAAAGAGATCTTGCCGTATGCGGCTAAATTGCCTAAAACAGTTCTTGACCTTTGGGCAGACAGATATTGTAAACGTTTTCCTTAATTTTGACCATGACAAGGCACACACACACACTCACACACATACATACACACATGCACACACGCACACACACGCACGCACACATGCACACACACATACTCACAACAAAGACGCATAGGCACAGACACAGAGAGAGAGAAAAAGAGTGAGAGAATGAGAGAGAGAGAGAGAGAGAGAGAGAGAGAGAGAGAGAGAGAGAGAGAGAGAGAGAGAGAGAGAGAGAGAGAGAGAGAGAGAGAGAGAGAGAGAGAGAGAGAGAGAGAGAGAGAGAGAGAGAGAGAGACAGAGGGACCCACCCTGTTGTCCTGGCCAGTAGTTTGTTTGCTGCGTTCCACCAACACATTGCTCAGCTCTCTCTGCAGATCCTCATCCCTCCTACCCCCCGCACTCCCACTCCCAGCCCTCCCCCTCCCCTGCCCCCCACCCACCAGCGGCGAAGAAGCCCCCCCCTTGGTTGTCAGGGGCGACCGGCGCTGACTCGGGGAGGGAAAGGGAGGGGCAAGTCGACTGGTGTAGTCCCCGGGAGAGGAAAGGGGAGCGTTCACCCCCTTTTCACTGTCACTGCCGTGATGATGATGACGATGATGATGAAGCACTGCCCTCTGGGGGCTACTGGCTGAAGCTTGCGCCGGGTCCGTGTCTAAATCCTGAGGCAGGCTGCGGGCAGGGTGCAGCCGATACACACCGGGGGGAGGAGGGGGCGTGATTGAACTGTTTCTGTGTCTCCTCACCCCCGGGGTGGCGGAATTAGAACTACCGCCCCACACCCTCCCTCTCCCCCCCGCGGCGTAGCTCTCCAAGTCGCTGGCGTAGCCTCCCCCCTCCCTGCGGCTTCCCGGCCTTCGCGACCTTGACATTGACGGCTGCGACCTGACGGAGAGGTCATCGTCGTTGTGGTGGTGGTGACATCGCTGATGATGCTGATGCTGCTGCGAGGCGTCGCGGGGGTCGCTCCTGTAGCCTGTGTCGGAGTCGTAGTCCCTGAAACGGCGAGACGATCGCCTCCCCTGGTGCTTGTGCCGCAGATGCTGGGCGTAGAGGTCCTCGTAGGTCAGGGAGGGAGGACGGTGGGCTCGGCTCTCCCCTCCTCCCTCCCTCTCCCTCTCCCCCTCGCCGGGCGAACTCAGCAGGTTAGGGGTGGACTTTCTTCGGCCGGCAACCCGGCTAGTCGCGCTGTGCTCCTCCGTGTCCGAGCTGGCTGCGCCTCGCCCTAAGGACGAAGATGACATTGGTAGGGGTTACATGCTGGTTAGTGGATTTGAGAAAATATATATATCCAGAGTTCATTAATTTATTGATTTACGACAGTTGAGTTCCATTACAACAACTTTTTGATTTGTTGAGCTCTATTCACATCACAATCATGTATCTAAGCTGGTGTGGCATTCTCAAAATGGATTTGTTCTCAACTTGTCTGCGCATGTGCGAAATCGATCATGACGCACCATCAAATTTTATCTTTTATGTATTCGACACTAAATTGACCCCAAACGTATCCCTAACCCTATCCCTAACCCTAAACAAAACCACAATAACAAACAGTCAAGCGATAGGGCACATCAAGAGGCCGCGAGACCTGGCTGCCCTGAAGATCTGACCTGACCTGACCTATTCCTAAACCTATCCCTAACTCTTCGCACATGCGCAGACAAGTGGAGAACAAATCCATTTTGAGAATGTTACACCTGCCGCATCTCACCCTGAAGAAAAAGATGACACTACGCACAAAGAAACCTTACAGTTCATTTCTCTGAGTTTAATACTGGCCATGCAGCAGTGATGCATCTTCAATGTCATTTTTCAAATGATTGGAAAGTCACACTTAGCAAAATGCTCACATTCTGTTTTCGGAACGCTTATCAGGAATACAACATAAGTTCATAGAACATCAGAGTTCGAAAGCTCCTCGATGACTTCCTCTACAGGTCGGAATTTCCTCATCATTTTTTTGGTTTGTTATTAGGAATATTATTATTTGTATTTATTATTATAATATTAGTAGCTGTACTTTATGGAGGGCAAAACTTTCAATTAGTGCCGAAATTCCGTCAAACCAGATGTTTGATGTCACTATTTTGCAGACAGCTTTGTTCCAGCCTCTTCCCAACTTCCTCACGCACACACACACACACATGCACACACACACACACACACACACACACACACACACACACACACACACACACACACACACACACACACACACACACACACACACACACACACACACACACACACACAGACACACACCTGTCTCAATCCCTACTTTCTCTATTTCCTAGATGTGCTACTTGCCTGTTCTGCAGGGTCGTGCGGTGAGGGCAAAAGTCATATCCGTGGAGACGACCTCGGGGGTGGAATGTCGGTGGTGCTGCATGCGAGCTTT
>JAGGCT020002493.1:2500-20801 GCA_017654935.2 Phymorhynchus buccinoides | reverse complement strand
GTGTTCCTCCGCGTGTGTCGGTGTTCCTCCGCGTGTGTCGGTGTTCCTCCGCGTGTGTCGGTGTTCCTGTGTTGGTGTTCCTTCGCGTGTGTCGGTGTTCCTTCGCGTGTGTCGGTGTTCCTCCGCGTGTGTCGGTGTTCCTCCGCGTGTGTCGGTGTTCCTCAGCGTATGTTTGTTCCTCCGCGTGCGTTCCTTCGCGTGTGTCTTGTGTTCCTCCGCGTGTGTCGGTTTTCCTCCGCGTGTGTCGGTGTTCTTGCGCGTGTGTCGGTGTTCCTCCGCGTGTGTCGGTGTTCCTCCGCTTGTGTCTGTGTTCTTCCGCGTGTGTCGGTGTTCCTTTTGTGAAGTGGACATGTGTGTCTGTTTTCCTCCACGTGTGTCAGTGTTCCTTCGCGTGTGTCAGTGTTCTTCGCGTGTGTCGGTGTTCCTTCGCGTGTGTCGGTGTTCCTCCGCGTGTGTCAGTGTTCTTTCGCGTGTGTCGGTGTTCCTCAGCGTATCCTTGTTCGTCCGCGCGCATCCGTGTTCCTTTGCGTGTGTTGGTGTTCCTCAGCGTATCCTTGTTCCTTCGCATGTGTAGGTGTTCCTTCGAATGTGTCGGTGTTTCTTCGCGTGTGTTATGAAGTGGACATCAGTGTAGTGAAGTGGACATCAGTGTAGTGAAGTGGGCATCAGTGTAGTGAAGTGTACATCAGTGTAGTGAGGTGGACATCAGTGTAGTGAAGTGGACTTCAGTTTGTCATGTATGGATTTCAGTTTTTCATGAGTGGATATCATTGTAGTGAAGTGGACATCGGTGTAGTGAAGTGGACATCAGTGTTGTGTGATGGAGATCAGTGTAGTGAAGTGGACATCAGTGTTATGAAGTGGACATCAGTGTAGTGAAGTAGGCATCAGTGTAGTGAAGTGGACATCAGTGTAGTGAAGTGGACATCAGTGTAGTGAAGTGGACATCAGTGTAGTGAAGTGGACATCAGTGTAGTGAAGTGGACATCAGTGTAGTGAAGTGGACATCAGTGTAGTGAAGTGGACATCAGTGTAGTGAAGTAAGCATCAGTGTAGTGAAGTGGACATCAGTGTAGTGAAGTGGACATCAGTGCAGTGAAGTGGACATCAGTGTTATGAAGTGGACATCAGTGTAATGAACTAGGCATCAGTGTAGTGACGAGGACATCAGTGTTTCATGGATGGACTTCAGGTTTTCATGGATGGACATCAGTGTAGTGTGATGGAGATCAGTGTAGTGATGTGGACATCAGTGTAGTGAGGTGGATGGACTTCAGTTTTTTATGGATGGACTTCAGTTTTTCATAGATGGACTTCAGTTTTTCATGGATGGACTTCAGTGTTTCAAGGATGGACTTCAGTTTTCCATGGATGGATTTAAGTTTTTCATGAGTGGACATCAGTGTAGTGAAGTGGACATCAGTGTAGTGAAGTGGACATCAGTGTAGTGAAGTGGACATCAGTGTAGTGAAGAGGACATCAGAGTAGTGAAGAGGACATCAGTGTTTTGTGTCGGTGTTCCTCCGCGTGTGTCGGTTTTCCTCCGCGTGTGTCGGTGTTCCTCCGCGTGTGTCGGTGTTCCTCCGCGTGTGTCGGTGTTCCTCTGCGTGTGTCGGTGTTCCTCCGCGTGTGTCGGTGTTCCTTCGCGTGTGTCGGTGTTCCTTCGCGTGTGTCGGTGTTCCTCCGCGTGTGTCGGTGTTCCTCCGCGTGTGTCGGTGTTCCTCAGCGTATCCTTGTTCCTGCGCGCGTGTCCGTGTTCCTCCGCTTGTGTCGGTTTTCCTCCGCGTGTGTCGGTGTTCCTGCGCGTGTGTCGGTGTTCCTCTGCGTGTGTCTGTGCTCTTCCATGTTCCGTGTTCCTCCGCGTGTGTCTGTTTTCCTCCACGTGTGTCAGTGTTCCTTCGCGTGTGTCAGTGTTCCTCCGTGTGTGTCAGTGTTCCTTCGCGTGTGTCGGTGTTCCCTCGCGTGTGTCGGTGTTCCTCCGCGTGTGTCAGTGTTCTTCCGCGTGTGTCGGTGTTCTTTAGCGTATCCTTGTTCCTCCGCGCGCATCCGTGTTCCTTTGCGTGTGTCGGTTTTCCTGCGCGTGTGTCGGTGTTCCTCCGCGTGTGTCGGTGTTCCTCCGCGTGTGTCGGTGTTCCTCCACGTGTGTCGATGTTTCTCCGTGCGCATCAGTTTTTTTCCGCATGTGTCGGTGTTCCTTCGGTGTTCCTGAAGTCGTTGCAGCTTTTCGTGTTGGGTGAAAATTTTGTCTTCTCGTCTGGTGTCAAGGGAAGGAAGTCCTGTGGTGGATTCAAGGGCGTTGATGGGTGTGGTTTTCAGTCCCCCAGTGATGAGTCGCATGCCTGCATTCTGCACTCTGGCCAGCTTGCTGTGCTGTTCTTTACACAGCTGTGGCCCATGCCGCTGATCCGTACTTCATCACTGGGCGGACGTTGCCCGTGTACACCTGTCTGAGGATGCTGTTGCTGGCTCCCCACTTGATGCCAGCCAGGTTCTTCATGGGAGAAAGCCGTCTTGTAGCCCTCTTCTCCATCTCTTTGATGTGGGGCTTTCCATGTCAGTCGCTTGTCCAGTTTGACACCTAAGTAGGTGGGAGCATCTTCTTGTAGGATCTGCTGGTTGTTGACAGTCAGGTTTAGTTTCTCAGAGGTGTTAGAGAGGGAGAAACAGGTGGCTTCTGTCTTCAGACTGTTGATGATCACACACCAGTCCCTCGCCCATTTGCTGGTGTTGTTGGGGGCCTCTTGCATCCTGACTGTCGCTGTAGGGAAGGACTCAGAAGCGTTCCAAGGATAGTTTCTGTCAGCAGTGTTCGGTTTATGTTCTCTGTGAAGGTAATGTTACTGAGGTCGTCCACGTGGAGCTGGTATTTTGTCCAGTCTGCTCTCCTGAAGTTCCAGCTGGCTCTTTTCCTGCAGTACTCCGTGGAGGTTGTCATGTCAGCAATATGGAGAGTGATGGGTAGATGGTCACTTCCACCTAGCTGGTTGTCGACCACCCTGGTGACCCGCTTCTGGATGTCTTCCGTTGCAAGGGGAAGGTCTGGAGTGGATGTTTTCTTCCAGGCTCTGGAGTAGTATGATGGCTTGTCATTGGGCTTGTTTATCAGCACCAGCTGGTTGTCCATCATCCAGTCCTGGGTCTCCTCTCCTCTGGCATCAGTGTCGTCGTAACCCCAGACAGGATAGTGACAATTGACATCTCTGACGATGAGATGTTTCTCTGTGGATAGTTGGAGGGTGTGGATGTTCAGCCTTGAGGAGCGAGAGCTGTAGCAGTTGGTGATGAGAAGTTCTTTACCTTGAAGGAAGATCTTGATGGTGATGTATTCAAAATCCCTGTCCGCTGCTTGCGCCGTCAAAACTGAGATACCGTGCTTAATGAGCGAGAGAACTCCTCCTTTTGATCCAGTCTGTCTGTCTCGCCGGAAGATGTATCCTCTGACGAAGAATCTGCGTGGTTCAGTAAGGTGGGTTACCTGAATGCAAATTGCATTGGTAATGTTGTCTCTCAGGAAGGCTTACAACTCTGGTTTTTTTTCCTGCTAGATGCCTTCTGCGTTCCATTGCACCACTCTTAGAGCTGTCGTTGGAAGAGAGGTGCGACCAGTAGCATTACTCTGCCTTCCCCTGGTTCCCAAGTCGACACAGCCGCCAGTCGCTGAGGCGGGCCCATTTGAGGCTGAGGGCCCGGCACCGTCCCCACCTATGCGTAGGTCCACGGGGGCAACACCATAAGGAAATATGTCTGGGTGTGCTTAGGCATGATTCATATTCTGGTTGCGTGTGTGCTCGTCTGCCCATCAGGGTTCCCACACTATTATCAAAGAGCAAGGTCAGCATCACTCCAGTTTTGTTGGGTGCCTGGCAGCCGATGTCCACGCCTTATGATGTGGCTCGATGATTGTGATGTCTTAGCTCAGCACTATGGAGTGTTGCCTTCAGGGCGCAGATACAGAACCATCAAGCTCAAAGCAAGAGCACAAAAGAAAGTTGTCTCGCAGTCTACCTATCTTTACATTCCCGAAACCGTGTCAATGTTTCCAGTGTGCGCGCACATGTGTGTGTGTGTGTGTGTGTGTGTGTGTGTGTGTGTGTGTGTGTGTGTGTGTGTGTGTGTGTGTGTGTGTGTGTGTGTGTGTGTGTGTGTGTGTGGAGGGGGGGGGGGGAGCTTTTTCGTACAATACTTATCATTATGTGAAATAACTGGTGTGTCGTGTTGTTTTTAAAGAGATGTACATTCTATCCATAATGCATTATGAAACTTTGCGATATAGCGTCTTAATTTGAATGCTTTTAATCTAATCCCATTTTAATGATAATGTATAATTTGCTCCTGATGTGTAGTGATATTCTGTGATATGGTGGTGTTGGTTGATATGGTGGTCTTGGTTTGAAGGCTCCTAATCTAATCCCATGTATTTCAATGCTATTATTTTATTGGTTTGAAGGCTCCTAATCTAATCCCATGTATTTCAATGCTATTATTTTATTAAGCCTACTTCTTCTTCTTCGATCACTCAAACAGTTTTCTGTCAATTATGAGCGCAGATGCGTCATGCTGCCGTTATGCGCCTAAGTAAGAAATAAGTGGGTCCGACTTCAGCTGGAGGAAATCTTTTTAAAAAGTGTTTCTTGAAAAAAGGCAGGAGAATGGACCGGAAAGGCAGAAAGATAGTAGATGACGGCAAGCGAAGGGAAAAGGCAGAGACGAAGCTTGACTCAAATGACAGATCTAGAGGAAGTTACAAGTACAGAACTTCCAGAAGGTGGGGGAGCTATTGATGCAAAAGACCCCCTGGTATCCTCACGAGGGGTTATTTGGCCTATGTTATGTTTCTGGTGACTGTGTTGGTGATTGTTATTTTTAAATAATGTTTAGGGATCGTTGAATTGGCTTAGTCAGTTACTGAGATGATATGGATTGATTCGTTGAATTGATCAACAGCCATCAATTGATCATTTTATATTGTTTAGGTATTGGTGGGGAGGGGGGGGGGGGGGGGGGGGGGGGGGGGGGGGGGGGGAGGGGGTTATTACTTACGCCATAACAGGTAATGTCTTTGCAAATTTACTGTCAGTGATCAGAATAAATGGGTGCTTTGTGCAGATCCTTTGTTTGATGTGATGCCTTCCTACTCAGTTTCAAAGTATTCTGAGATGGGTTTTCTTCTTCTTCTTCTGCGTTCCCAGACCATCATAGCCATTATAAATGAAGTACGTATGTCCCCTTTTTCAGTTTTCATTGATCTCCCCGTTATATTCAGCCCACCAATTCTGATTTTGGAAGAACTCAAAGGAGAACATTTATTTGGAAGATTAAAAAAACCTAAAAAACAGCAACAGAAGAATGGATCAACAAAGCAGAAAAATAGTTAATATAAATAGTAAGAAGAGGAGAAGGCAGAACATTGGTGGTTGCCTCCAGGTTTTGCTTGGTACCCCACAGCTTTCCCGCCAGTTAGCTCCGCTTGCCAGTGCAGGGTCCGTGCTTCTTGAACAGGGGACAGGACTGGTTGTGCTCCAGGTCTTGCTCGGTATCCCACAGCTTTCCCGCCAGTGTAGCTCCGCTTGGCCAGTGCTGGGTCCGTGCTTCTTGATACAGGGGACAGGACTGCAGGATGTGCTCCAGGTCTTGCTTGGTACCCCACAGCTTTCCCGCCAGTGTAGCTCCGCTTGGCCAGTGCTGGGTCCGTGCTTCTTGATACAGGGGACAGGACTGCAGGATGTGCTCCGGGGGTTTGTGGGCCTGTCTCACACGGGCAGTCAGGTGTGTGTGACAGCCCAAGGCGGTACATGTGGGCACGCAGTCGGCAGTGACCAGTCCGTAGTCGAAACATAGTGGTCTGCTGTTGACGCTGTAGGTGGGGCATCAGAGATTGATGGTTGTGTTGACCATTACACCGTTTCTGCCGATGACATCCTTCCACATCTGATGGTCTGTGCCTACTCGGGCATTGAAGTCTCCGAGAATGATCAGCTTTTCTGCCGGCCTTTGGCACTGAAGTTGTGAGTGACTGGAGATCTTCATAGAATTTGTCCTTGATGTCGTCTGGATTTGTCATGGTTGGGGCATAGGCACTGATGATTGTTGTCTGTTTCTTTCCAGTCAAAGACAGTTTCATGGTCATAACTCTGTCATTGATGCCTCGTGGAAGGCTGCTCAGTTTGGGAACAAGTTCATTCTTCACTGCAAAGCCCACACCAGCCTGATACCTACTCGCCCACTCAGGAAGAATGTGTATCCTGCTCCAACTTCATTAAGCTGGCCCTCTTCAGGCAGGCGCGTCTCACTGAGAGCCGCGATGTCCACTTTGTATCTGGCCAGTTCTCTGCATGCAAGGGCAGTTCTTCTCTCTGGCCTCTCAGCTTGTGGGTTGTCCGTAAGGGCGCGCGCATTCCATGCAGCAAGGGTGATGATTTTTACTTTCTTTTTCTTGTTGTTTCGACCGCAATAGTGGGATGCAGTAGTGAGTTCGGCATCCACGTGAGTGGCTGAGCAGCCCTCTTTAGATCACAGTGCTCACCTCCATAGCTCTACCTGCCCTGTCCGGCTGTAGGGCATCCCACTATTATGGTCGAAACAACAACCTATCCTACATGTAGTGTTTATAATATAAGTCAAATCTTTCTCATAAAACCTTCAAAAATCGTTCAAAATGAGGTCCTAAAAGGGAGGTAATTTACGAAGAAGGGCAATGTCTCGAAGTTCTTCTTCTGGGAGTTTATAGTCCCTACCACGCTTTCGCGTATCTGGGGACTAGCGATACAACATTAAAAGATTTTATAAGAGAGATTACATAAAAGGGGGAGGATGTTTGATTTAGATTAATATATCTATCTATTCTATCTATATACTTACCGTTTCACTACGAACTGAGTTTACTCTTCCAACTTGGGGCAATTGCCAAATTACCAAATACCATAGTCTAAAAAAGACTATAAATTTCTTCCCTTGGCACAGATGCTGTGCGTTTAGCCACCGGAAGTCCCATATGTAGCCACTTCCGTGGAGGCTATTTCAACTCAGGATAAATGTTCCTGAAACTTGATCAAACAATGGTTCAAAGGTGGGAGGATGGGTGGGAACCTTTTCTCGTAGTGAAACGGTAAGTATATAGATAGAATAGATAGATATATTAATCTAAATCAAACAATCTATTCTATCATGTTACCGTTTCACTACGAACTGAGTTGATTGCCAACGAGGAGGTGGGCATAGAATCATTGTTGATGCCATCAAAAGAAACAACAACATTTTTTAACAATACCACCCACCCGAGAGGAACCCCAATGCCGGGGTATCCATTGGTAGGTCTCCTGGAAACGGGACCACTTGTACAAATCACAAAAACCCATTCATTTCCCCAAACAAGCATGCATATGCATACAAACCACACTACCCCAACAAGTTACCTTAATTCAAGGAGACCGGGGTCTGAGCCAGAACCGCCTTTTTGATGCCGAAGGTGTCGTCCTGCCTGAGGGACGAGTAGTGCCTGAGGTAGAAGCTACTGAAGGTGGACTGGGACCTCCAGTAGGCTGACTCCATGATGCTGGCCAAAGGAACCCCCTTGGTCAAGGCGTGAGAGGCACTGATAGCTCTAATCTCATGAGCCCTTATCGGGTTAAGGGGCAAGGCTGTGTCGGCATGGGTATAGGCTAATTTAATAGTAGAAATTAACCAACGAGAAATGGTGGACTTGATTATGTCCTTTGAATATTTCTTATTCAAGGAGACGAACAGTCTCCGTCGTTGCCCCCTGAAAGAAGAAGTTCTCTTCAAATAGAACTTAATAGCTCTGACTGGACACAAGAACCTATCCTCGTCATCCTGTGAGAGGATCTGCTTAAGGCTCTGAATTGTGACAGAAGGAGAAGAGGTCTGGGAGGGCTGGTTCTTAGCCCGGAACTCTGGCAAGAAAGACAGTGTCACAGATTGGGGATTAGAACTGAACTCTATGTCCCTACCTAAACCGCTAAGAGCGTGGACGCAGCTAACACGCCGAGCCGTAGCTAGAGAGACCAGAAAGACAGTCTTGAAGGTTAGCAACTTAAGCGACAATGACGACATGGGTTCGCAGACATCCCTAAGGAACGACAGGACAAGAAAGATATCCCATTGAGGAAACCTAACCGACTGAGTAACCGAAAGGTTGCGAACTGCATCAATCACATGCGACACCTCTATGGAGCTCGAGAATGAAGGAGACTTCTTTCCTCTGGATACAGCTACTGTATGAGCAACTGCTGCCTTGTAGCCGTTGAGAGTTTGAGCCGACAGACCCCTATCAAAATGCAGATGAGAGAGGAATTGGGCGAACTCAGAGCCTGAAGGGTTCAGAGGAGGGATACCGTGAGACGAGCAGAAAACAAACCAAGAGGCCCACCTTAAGTCGTAAAGTTTGTTCATACTCTGTCTCCTGGCCTTCAACATGAGGTCAATCATTCTTGGAGGAATTCCACGTGATCGCAGAGCTGACCGCATAGTAGCCATGCGGTCAGCTGAAATGTCTCTGGGCTCGCGTGTCCGACTCCTGTGCGTGGCTGGAGCAGGGTGTGCTCTGTCACGGACTCCATCAGGCCGAGAAGCCGAAGAAGCTGACGGGCTGAAGCCGAGGTTTTCTGTCTGAGGAGGGACACTGAACTCAGGAGGTTGTGGACTCGCTCCTGAGACGGGTGGACACAGAACCGCACTGAATCGAACACCATCCCTAGGTAAGAGAAGGTGGTCGAGGGGACGAGGTCCGACTTCTTTTCGTGGATCTTGAAGCCCAAGGACCGAGAAAGTTCTATCAGAATGTTTGTCTGGGACTGACACAAGCTTCGTGAAGAGGCCAGAAGGAGCCAATCGTCGAGGTAGATGCGCAGGCGAAGGGACCTCGCCCTGGCAAGGCGGGCTAACTCCTTGACGACTCTTGTGAAGATCCAAGGGGCTGGGGACAGTCCAAACGGAAGGGCCACAAACTGGTACGTTCCTTCTTGCCAGACGAACCTCAGGAAGCGATGGCGCGAAGGATGAATGGCCACATGAAAGTAGGCGTCCCTGAGGTCGATGGAAGTCGACCAATCGTTGGGGTGAATTGCAAGACGGATGGAAGCTGCTGTTTCCATCTTGAATTTGGGGGTCCGGATGAATTTGTTCAGGGGGGAGAGGTCCAGGACTGGACGGAACTCCCCATTCTTCTTGGGGACCACAAAAAGTCTTGAGTAAAACCCCGGGTCCGAGGGGACCACTTGGACGATGGCTGACTTCTGGAGAAAAGACTCGACTTCCTTTTGAAGGGCGTTGAACTTCGCTTGGTCCGTGGGAGGGGGAAAGGAGATGGGGGAGGAAGACAGGGGAGGTTCCTGAACAAACTGGAACCGGAAGCCTGCCCGGACGACCTGAAGGATCCAGGGGCTCGAGACCAAGTGTTCCCATGCTGGAAGGCATTTCAGCAGAGAACCTGCACTTGTGTCGGCCACGAGTCCCGGATCCCCCAAAGGTGGTACGGGCTTTACTGAAAAGGCTGCTTCTGTCCCACGAACGGCGCTCGGAAACGCCGGGCAGAGCCGGGCCAACCAGAGCGCCGTCCCGAGGACAAGCCCCTACGGGGGTTGGAGGGAGTCTGGAATTGTTGAGGAGGGCGAGAAGACTGAGCCGGAGGTCGGAAGGACTGCTGGTGGTAGGAGCGACCTCTGGAAGACATGCCCCGAGCAGGGGAGTAGCTAGGACGCCTCTGACCAGGACGGTGACGTTTTGCCGGCGGGGGAGTGGGTTCACTGTTTGCTGAACGACGAGCCCAACTCATGAGGTGCTCCTGAGACAAATCATGCCTCCTCTTCTTGGCCTGATCCAATACCTCCTTGAGGGAGGCTGGGTGAAATGTAGAAGATGGTGTAGAAGCACAAGACCTGATCTTCGCCCTTTCCTCACCAGAGAGCGACACCGACGAATTTTCCAGCACAGAGTCCCTGAAGAGAGCAGCAAGCTGAGTCTTTGAAGAAGCGGAGACATAGGAGATGGCATTGACTGCCTGACTAAGAGAAGCGAGTGCCACACCAAGAGCCCGTTCGTCAATGTCCGGTTTCAGTTTGAAGTCCTCAGGGTGTTTCGTAGCCGTAGAGCCCACGATTTGCGGCAGGGACTGGAGCATAGAAGTTGCCAGTGACGATGCCCTCAGAATAGAGAACACAGAACGTTCCAGGTTGTTGAACGCCTGTAGAGAGGTGTGGATCTTGGAACGCTTGCCACGGAAACCCAACATGGACCGCTCCATTGGAGAGACTTCTGAGAAGGACGGAATAGGCACGAAGGATTTCGCCAGCTGGAAGGGTGGGTAAAACTCCTTCTTAGAGAACAGTCCAGAAGCAGAGGGGACCGGTTCTGGAGTAAACGTGGCGGACGGAGTGTCTTCATCCTCCATTTGCACCAGTGCAGGGCTGGTCCACAACTCAGAGTCCGATCGCTGAATAATGCGACGGATGAAGGGTGACGTATGCAGGGCAAGAAGAGTCTCTTTCTCAGCTTGGAACTGCCCGAACGGGGTTGGCTGATCGGGCTGTTTGTTCGGGACTTGAGTCAATGGCTTGATGTCACTACAGAACGGTTGAAGAATACTCAAGTAGGCTTGATGTTTGCCAGAAGAGGGGATAGGGTCCATCTGGACCGGTGGTTCAAACTGCGCATTCTCGAGGTCTTGCATGTAAGACCGTTCTGACCCGTGAAAGTCGCTTTGAGAGGCTTGATCAAGGTTCCTGTGGACGCCTTGAGAGTAGGGACGCCCTTCTGGGTCAACCATGCTCTCGAAGTCATGATAGTCATCATATTCTGATGGGTAAAATTCTTCGTCCATGGATGGAATTTTCCGAGAGTGCGCTCCCTGTCCGTTTGAGTGAGTAGCATGATATCCATCCGTTGTGGAAGGAAATCCATCTGTTGGAACTCTCTTTGACGGTATGTCACGGTCCGTTGACTGGCCAGGGACAGAGGCCGTTGTGTTGCCGTCCGTGCGGCTCTGGGTGCACGGAACGGGGCCGTCATGATGGGTGCTGTCGTGTCGATTGCCGCCGTAGCGGTTGCCGCCATAGCGGTTGCCGTCGTAGCGGCTGTATTCGTAGCGGTCCCCGTCAGAACCGTAGCCGTCATAGCGGCTGCCGTCATGGCGGCTATCGTTGGACGGGTAGCGGGTAGCGGATAGCGGGTACTGGGTCGGCCGTGTCCCAAAGGGCACGGTTGCCGCGAACGGCTGCTGAGAGCTAGCGGTCACGGCAACGGTGTTTGTTCCGTTCCGGACCGAGTGGCACGTTCTATTGTTATCATGCTCCGAGTACGCTCTTTTTCTTCCGCTGTACTGGGGGAGAAACTGGGTTTCCGTAGCCATTTTGTGCCCGTGAGGGTCATGTTCTGTATCCCGTTCGTGCCCGTAAGGGTCATGCCCGTGCGGGCGGTTTTTACACTCACGTGTCCGAGAAGTTTCACCCGGGTGAAGATGAGCAAAACGGCGCTGGGTGGCCGTGCGGGGACCCATGGGGGCCGGAGACCTGTCGAAGTAGACTGTATCATGTTCCTCAGGACACACAGAAATGCCAGTGTGCCGTTCCCTGTGGGCCAACTGAGTCGACGACATGACGGATGGAAATTCTTCTTTCACGGCGAAACAATCTTGGGAATGCTCAGAGAAAGTGTCCATGCAAGAAGGGTGAACTGGGTAACCCGCTTCGTCCGTGAGAGGTCCCTGTGTAGATCGTTCAGTTTGTCCAGTCATTTTCGAGGTGGGCCCTGGTTCGACTAAAAGAGCGGACAGTGAAGAGGAGGGGACCAAAACCATGCCCTTGCTTTTGAAACCCGCTATCATCTCGTCAACAAGAGAGCTAGAATCCACTACCGTAATGACCTGCTCCTGAGAAACACTAGGAGAAGGAAGAGCCGCAGGAGAGGGGGATGAACCGCTTTTCTTAGAACTAGACGACCTGTGCTTAGCCTCTTTCTGACTAGACGAACGACTAGAAGAACTAGCAGGAAGGAACTTGCCCTTCTCATCCCGTTTGGGATTGAGAGGGTCAGAAGAAACACCAGACTTAGTCGTGAGAACCGGGTCGACAGAAGACATGCTGTCACAGTGTCAGGGGCAACGACCGAACGACCAGTTCACACAATTTCAAAAAAATCAATATATCACCAAATACACAAGAAACAAATCAAATATTACTTCTAAAACACTAGCCGACCAAACCTGCACCCCAATGGGGTATGGGAACACAGATAAAGGCGGGATGGCAAAGAAATCCAAAGTTTAAAGCAATAAAAAACAGAGAGGGAAGAAAAAGATGGCGCCCCAAAAGTTGGAAAATTTATTCTGAGTTGAAATAGCCTCCACGGAATTGGCTACATATGGGACTTCCGGTGGCTAAACGCACAGCATCTGTGCCAAGGGAAGAAATTTATAGTCTTTTTTAGACTATGGTATTTGGTAATTTGGCAATTGCCCCAAGTTGGAAGAGTAAACTCAGTTCGTAGTGAAACGGTAACATGATAGAATAGATTGGGGGCTTTAGGTCGGTTAAAAATGTGTGTGTGTGTGATGCGTGTGTGTGCGCGTGCGTGTTTGCGCACGCGCGTATGTGTGTGTCTGTGAGAGAGAGAGAGAGAGAGAGAGAGAGAGAGAGAGAGAGAGAGAGAGAGAGAGAGAGAGAGAGAGAGAGAGAGAGAGAGAGTAGGGAGGGGGAGAGAGAGAGAGAGAGAGAGAGAGAGTATTGGTTGGTGAGGGAGGGAGAGAGAGAGAGAGAGAGAGAGAGAATTGGTGGGGAGAGGGGGGGGGGGAGAGAGAGTATTTGGTGGGGAGGGGGGGGGGAGAGAGTATTGGTGGGGAGGGGAGAGAGAGAGTATTGGTGGGGAGAGTATTGGGGGGGGGGGGGGAGAGAGAGAGAGAGAGAGAGAGAGAGTATTGGTGGGGAGGGGGAGAGAGAGAGTATTGGTGGGGAGGAGAGAGAGAGAGAGAGAGAGAGAGAGAGAGAGAGAGAGAGAGAGAGAGAGAGAGAGAGAGAGAGAGAGAGAGAGAGAGAGAGAGAGAGAGAGAGAGAGAGTCTGTCCGTCTCTTCTGTCTTTGTTTCATTTTTATTTATTTACAATTATTCGTTTTACTTATTCATTATTGTATCAGCATTGTTTCTATGAATCATGCATGTGATATCTTCATACACTTTTAATACCGCTTTTCTTTATTTTTACTGTAATGCTATTGGTATTGGTCGCTACGTTTTAGTCAGTTTTTTTGTATGTAAGATGTGCGTGTGTGTGACTCTGTGTGTGTGTGTGTGTGTGTGTGTGTGTGTGTGTGTGTGTGTGTGTGTGTGTGTGTGTGTGTCTCTGTGTGTGTGTGTGTGTGTGTGTGGGTGGGGGGGGGGGGGGGCTTGTGATGTCTCCAAGTCATGCTTTAATTTTAGCGTGATCATTTAGTCTGAATAATTAATATGTTTATAATGACTAATTAGTAATATAATATGCTTTGTGTCATGATCATCTTTTTACTGTACTTGTTGTCTGTTGTTTGTTTGGTGACAGCAGCAACATTTCCTTTTATGCACTGTTTTAAAAAGACAATAAATGATTTGATTGATTGATTGATTGATTGATTGAAATAGTATACATTTATGGTGTATGTTTTAAACTGCTAAAATCTTAGTATAAAACCTTGGTAAAGGTGTGAAAATGCGGGGAGAGCCAAGAAATGTAAGGGAGGGGGGGCACATCTTGACCTTTACCCAAATTCCTACCCCTCGTGGGGATACCGGGGGTCTTTTGTGCAAATAGTTCCCCCACCTTCTGGAAGTTCTGTGCTTGCAGCTTCCTCTAGTCTGTCACTCTCTTTGACTCTGCCTTTTCCATTTGCTTACTCAAAATACTGTCATCTAGGGGAAGACGGGGTAAAAAGCGCATGGGCGGGTAAGAAGCCCACCCCAATTATCTCATGAAATAAAGAAAATTTCAGTCAAATTTGCCCATGAGACGAATGCTAGACATTAACGCTCGTCTCATGGGCAAAATGAGACTGAAATTTGCTTAATTTCATGAGATAATTGGGGTGGGCTTCTTACCCGCCCATGCGCTTTTTACCCCGTCTTCCCCTACTATCTTTCTGCCTTACCCGGTCCATTCTCCTGCCTTTTTTTCTCACGAAATTCTTTCAATAACATTTCCTCCAGCCGAAGTCGGACTTGCTGGGCCTAACTATTTCTTAGGTAGGCGCATAACGGCAGCATGACGCATCTGCACTCAAAATTGACAGGAAACTGAGCGATCGAAGAAGAAGAAGAAATAAAATGTCTCCATAATTCCTGTATCATAAATCAGGACAATTCAGACAGACTCCAAAATTGAAGACTTTTTTATTTTATTTTTTTGCGTGATACAGTTATGATCTTTTACATCATACAGAATTGATAAGATTTTAATAAATTTTGTTGTTTTCCTTTCCCAAAACAAGAACTTTTGATACTATGAAGCGGAACTGTCCATAACCATAATCATGATTTGAGGAGCCAAAATCAACATTCTATGTTTGCATTCTGAACACAAACTTTCCAACAGCATTTCCAGTCAATAAGTTGGAGAGGATGTGTGTGTGTGTGTGTGTGTGTGTGTGTGTGTGTGTGTGTGTGTGTGTGTGTGTGTGTGTGTGTGTGTGTGTGTGTATATGGGAGGTATACATGCATCTTTAGTCATTATCCCCCCCTCCCCCCCATATGAGGCGAGGTGGTGGGGGTGTCTTTCGTACTAATAGTTCCCCCACCTTCTTTAAGTTTGTTGCTTGTAACTTATTCATGGGAGCAACTACGCAAAATTAAAAAAAAACCTGAAAAAGCTGGGGTCTATAGGGGTGTCCCCCTGCAGCTGAACCAAAAAACTGATTTTTGAAGGTATTTTAGTTTGCTTTTTCCACAACTTATACAAATACTTATTTTAAAGGGTTTGAAAAATACAGTAGACATACAAAGATCTTGTTTGACAAATTTGAAAAAAAAGGAAATCCCTTTTCTGGTAAAATTCAAAAACAGGAAATCCTTGTATACCAGGAAAAGTTGCACCCCTGCTTATTCTAATCTGTCACTCTCTTTGAATCTACCTTTTCCCTTTGATTACTGTCATCTACTATCTTTCTGCCATTACTGGACCACTCTCCTGCCGGTGTTCTAGAAACTTTTACAAAGATTTTCTCTCCAGCCGAAGACGAGACATGCTATTTCGTTGTCAGGTGCATAAGTTTTAATGGCAGCATGAAGCATCTGCACTCATATGACAGGAAACTGAGTGAGATCCACAAAGAAGTCATATTTATTATCCAAGTTTCTCACATGTTGATTAAATTTCAGAGCTCAACCCCACAGTCACAAAACAAGTAGTGTGCAACCTCCCTTATAAGACCTCCCATTATAAGACTCCCTCCCACATAAGACCTACTTCTCTGCGACATTGCCCTTCTTTGTAAGTATCAAAATTATCTCCCTTATAATATAAGACCCCTCCCTTATAAGACCTCATTTAGGATGATTTTTGAAGGTCTTATAAGGGAGGTTCCACTGTACTAGCATGCTCAATATATGGAAATTAAAAAATCAATTACAGTGGAGCCTCCCTTAAAAGACCTTCAAAAATCATCCAAAATGAGGTCTTACAAGGGAGGGGTCTTATAAGGGAGGTAATGTTAATACTTACAAAGAAGGGCAATGTGTCAGAGAAGCAGGTCTTATGTGGGAGGGAGTCTTATAATGGGAGGTCTTATCAGGGAGGTTCCACTGTACTAGCATGCTCAATATATTGAAATTAAAAAAACCCAAATATATTAATTTGCACAAAACATTATTCATACTCTATTTACAATGACAAACAACAACACACTGTCCTTTTAATAAACAAGCTCGAATGTAAACACACACACAAACAAATTGCATAACTGGTGAATATAAAGTTTCAAAAGAACTGTCAAACAATGCAAAGTGTTCAAAACCGGTCTCTTATTTACTAAACAACAGTTTACAATACATTTTGCTCACTCAAACAAACTTAAACATTTTCAACATCTCCCAGAATGTTTTCTAATTGGAAATATGGTACAGCTTAGTCGTTTGTGGAAGAAGTATGACTCTCTAACGAGTGCAGTGGCTCTAGTGCAGTGCTGCAGCCAATGGGATTGGTTGACCTTTGGGGACCTTCCCACCAACACCAACTCTCTGTCCTCAAATCTCTTTAGCTCGAACGAGTGGGGATGTACCCTGGGCAAGGCTTCTTCACTATAAACAAATTTTAGCCCAGCCCGCCGGAATAGCATCTGCCCCCCTCTTGCTATCTGGCTGTCATTGTCGGAAACGACAGACAGGCAACAACAACAACAACAACAACAACAACAACAACAACAACAACAACAACAACAACAACAACAACAACAACAATCACATGTCAGGTTTTTCACACTATTAACCCTTTCGCCGCCAACGTCGCATTTACGCACCACACTGATGTAACCACCCATGCTACTAAAAGGCATAAAAGTTGGATCAGTTATCCAGCAGGGCTCCCAGGGAGCACTAAAACTCTACAGGACCCTCTAAAAGAATGTGCAGGGGGTCCCAGGGATGCACTAGAAAAATTCTTTTTAGCATTCGCTATGCCACTGGGACCCTCTATCCCGCCTCTAGGACCCTCTATACTGTAAGTGAAGGAGTCCCTGGGACCCCTTGTTTTGCTGGACGATTGGGAGCCCTGATCCAATATCCTTACGTCGTTAATTTTGGGAGATAAGGAAAGCGTTTATAATTTGATGCATGTCATGGGGGGGGGGGGGGGGGGGGGGGGGGGGGGGGGGTTTCACAGTACTGCCAACTTTTCGTTACCTAGGTAAGTTCGGTAGAAAATATTTGGCTGAAAAATGTCTGGCGGCGAAAAAGGGGTTCATCAGAAATCGGTGACCCGCCCCTTCCTTTCCCAGTCGCCGTAGCGCGTGGGCTCGGGGCCGCGGGGGCCGCCGATCTCGCCCGTGATGGGGTTCTTGTCGCCGGGGAAACGCTCCAGGGGCTCCTGCTCCCCCTGCGGCTGTCTCTCCTCCTCCTCCCCCTCCCACTCCTCGTCCAGTTTGCCGGCCGGAGTTTTGCCTTTTTTGCGTCTCTTGGGCGGTGCTGCCGCCGCCGTACTGTCTTCTGAGTGCATGCGTACTGCTGTCATAGTGGTGGCTGCTACTGTTGTTGTCGGTTGGTTAAGACTTTGCCGCCACGCACCCAGCAGGCGAACTGCAACAACGGAGAAGAAAAAAAGGATAATTTATACATGGATGCTCCTTTTCAGGATGTCCTGAATTGCAGGATTTAAAAAAATTGCCTAGACTGGCTAGAGCTAGAGCTGGATTATGAGAATTTGAGAAGCAATGATTTTCTTACACACACTCTTGTACAATAAAAAGGGCCTATACAGTTGAACCTCCCTTACAAGACCTCCCATTATAAGACTCCCTCCCACATAAGACCTACTTCTCTGAGACATTGCCCTTCTTTGTAAGTATTAAAATTACCTCCCTTATAAGACCACATTTTGGATGATTTTTGAAGGTCTTATAAGGGAGGTTCCACTGCATAAGCATTTGCTACATATTCAAAGGAATGTAGCACTTGTACTAGACTGGAGGGGGGGAAAAAGTGCAGTAAGTGTGTGCGCTGCCCCTGCACTCCGCCGGGGGGCCGCTCCCTTGCAGGATTTTAGACATTTCCCAGGAACACCCATGTAAGTAACGCCATAGCTACACCACTAGAGCATGGGACGCATTATATGCATATAAAGTGTGCACATCCAGGGCTCCCAATCGTCCCGCAAAACAAGGGGTCCCAGGGACTCCTTCACTTACATTATAGAGGGTCCTAGAGGCGGGATAGAGGGTCCCAGTGGCACAGCGAATGCTAAAAAGAATGTTTCTAGTGCATCCCTGAGACCCCCTGCACATTCTTTTAGAGGGTCCTGTAGAATTTTAGTGCTTCATAGACCCCGAAATGAGGGTCCCTGAGATCTGTTTATAAATTGCATTGCAGACAATCTTGCTGCACATTATTCAGAAGAAAGAGAGAGAGAGGAGAGGATCCTGGGCCATAGACCTTTATTTCGCAGTATCCAGGCAAGGCTTATCCAGCTAGCGAAGCGCTACCCAGGCGCAAACCCTGACGTGACCGGCACAGCTCCTGCCCTTCATTTTTTCCACAACTTTGATCTATGGCTCCTAGTTTAATTATAAATCCCAATCCCAAAGACTGCGTCACTGATGGGCTGGCCTTTGGGGACCTTC
>JAGGCT020002492.1:17500-25000 GCA_017654935.2 Phymorhynchus buccinoides | reverse complement strand
ACCCGTTGAACACAATTGATTAACTATGGTGAATGTGTTGTTCAAGACATTGTGACATTGAAAGACATCCTGCATTTCATTGAAATTACTTTAATATTTTTTTTCTAGACTTGAAAAGAACGAAGATACGAGGTTTTTGTCCTTAACTAGATCTGAATTTGGGACTTACGGGTTTTTCTTCCATTTTCATAACCTCATTTACCCCAGATAGAAAGTCGTTAGAGATATGAGCTTTTGGTGGAAGGTAGCGGGAAAAATGAGAGAGCTGACTATGTATCTAACTCAAAACCCTCAAAAATCGAGATACGAGATTTTTTAATTTCACCGACGAAATACCGTAGTTTTCAAACTATATTGGCCATTGCAAAGGTCACCTTTTGCAAGAGTGAATGCCCTTGGTGGGTGGAGGAAGATGATTGAGTACTGACCAACCAAAGGAATAACTTTCGCCAATAACCCTGTGTGAGGCCACTGAATGGCTGCCTTTTGCAAGAGTGAACGCCCTTGGTGGTTGGGGGAAGATGCTTGAGTACTGACCAAACAAGGGTATAATTCTCGCCAATAACCCTATTTGAGGCCACTGAATGGCTGCCTTTTGCAAGAGTGAATGCCCTTGGTGGTTGGGGGAAGATGCTTGAGTACTGACCAAACAAGGGAATATTAACTCTCGCCAATAATCCTATTTGAGGCCACTGAATGGCTGCCTTTTGCAAGAGTGAATGCCCTTGGTGGTTGGGGGAAGGTGCTTGAGTACTGACCAAACAAGGGAATATTAACTCTCACCAATAACCCTATTTGAGGGCACTGAATGGCTGGCTGCCTTTTGCAAGAGTGGATGCCCTTGGTGGGTGGAGGAAAGATGCTTGAGTACTGACCAAACAAGGGAATATTAACTCTTGCCAATAACCCTATTTGAGTTCACTGAATGGCTGGCTGCCTTTTGCAAGAATGAATGCCCTTTTGGATACTGACAAAACAAGGGCTTATCTCTTGCCACCAAGGGCGTTAATAACCCTAGTTGCAGTGGCCAATAAGGCGATACTTTTTTTTCCCCAGACTGAGACCCCTGCGCCTTATAATACGACTACGAATGTAGTAAGAAAATATCATAACAAAATCTGAATTTTGTGTGAAAACTGGGGGGTGCGCCCTATAATAACTGGTTTAAACGATTTATTATTCAGTTACATTCGCATAGACATAAAACACAACAGACTGAAGCAACAACAAGCGAAGCTTATAGCGTGCTCAGTTAGAAAATGTACACAGCAATATTGGCGGAATTAAACGTGGAAAACAAATGTACGAAACAGAACAAAACAATAATGAAAATGAAAGACTGGGTGGATGCAAACTTGAATCAACACAGCTATACATTATTTTTTGATCATTAGGAAAAGATGCAATGCACAAACATGAACATAGATAATATTACGCATAATAACTATTGTTCCTGCCTTAGGCCGGGTTCACATTAGACGCGTAAGTTCCGTACGGAAAACCCTAAATAAGTGGAAGAAAGAAGGATAAAAGTTTACGCATATAAGGGTCCTGGGAAATTCGGACGCGTGTGCAAATCTTTTCCCTTCTTTGTTTCACTTATTTATGGATTGTGCACAGGTTTCCGCATGGAATATCCGCTTATGTGTGTACACGGCCTAAGGCGATATTTTTTCACCCAGACTGAGACCCCTGCGCCTTATAATATGACTACAAATGTAGGAAGAAAATTTAATAACAAAATCTGAATTTTGTGTGAAAACTGGGGTGTGCGCCCTATAATAACTATTGTTCCTGCCTTAGGCCGGGTTCACATTAGACGCGTAAGTTCCATACGGAAAACCCTAAATAAGTGGAAGAAAGAAGGATAAAAGTTTACACATAATTATAGGGGAAATTTATTGTAAGTAATATTTTTTATTTCTACCCTTACATGGCTTTTTGAATTCGCTCATTCAAGTCGTTCCACCCATATATGTGCGGAATTAATTAGATAGCTGTCAGTTTCACGCATTTGCTTCAAGGGAAGTAAATCTGTGTGCACACCATACTTTGGTCACTTCTAAACTTGCTTCGCTCCCTTAGACCACAATTTTGCCTCTGACTTTGCTTTTGTAGTGGTTTGTTGTGGGGGGAACTGATCGCTGTAGAGAGTTTTTCTGTATAAAGTCTATCATATATATATATAAAAAAATCTGATCTACCACTTCCCTATGTCTAAACCTGAAGTAAAAACCTGTAATCTTCTTTCATTTCTCCTTTTGTTTATGTCCGTTTTGTTTGTGTGTATGGCTGGAGTGACTTGTGAGTTTCTTTAATAATTCAAAATCGTTGCGATGCGAATGAGTTAAGCTGATTTTCGAAGCATTAACTCTTGAGGCACCATGGGTAAATACCGTATTTTTCGGACTATAGGTTGATATTTTTTTCTCCAATTTCGACCTATGCACCTAATAAACGAGGGCGCCCTATAAGTGAACAAAATCGTGAGAAGAGAGGCAACGATTGCCGTACTCAGTACAGTCTACTGTGAGTCACAACATCGAAAGTGGTAACGAGTCGCCGATGCGACGAATACTCATGTTAAAATGCTTCAAAATCCCAGTTATCATCCGAGATACCGTCCAGCAAATGCCATAACCCTTCATTGGATGTAAAAAGCATTGTTGTAGAGCTTAAAATGCCATAATTCTACCAGTTTTTGCGAAGAATTGGCCAAACACAACAACCGGAAGTCGCAAAAACGGATTATTTGAGAAGGGAGCCAACTCTCGTTTATGACAACAATAATGGCGGTCGGTAATCGTTTACAGGACGTGTACGGGCTTCAAACTTCGACTTTCTGTTGCGAGGTGTGTATCGCCTTATAAACGAGGGCGCCTTTTACTTGGATTTTGTCAGATTTTTGTTGAAAATTGCCCTATTCGCCTTGTACACAGCAGCGCCTAATGAGCCGAAAAATACGGTACAAATATTTGCTGATGACGCTATTCAACCTCTAAAAGGCGGTTACATATCGCCACCAAGCACCCTGCCATGTCTTTCTCTGTTTTTTTAGTTTATGTCACTTCACCCCCCCCCCCCGTCAAAGCGAAGCATGGGCACTTGAAAGAAAGGACTACTCCAACCTTAAAAATATCTGGTACGGAATGCAAGGGGGAGAAAAAAACATCATAAAATTAATGGCGCCAGAAGAGTTAAGGACCATTCTGTCTATTTTTAGACTTAGTACTTTCCTTGTTATGACATTGTTGTTATTATTGAGTGTTCGTTTATCATTTTGCCTATGTCATATTTTTTCTTACTGACGTATTTTTTCGGACCATTATGCGCTCATGTGTTATAAGGAGAACAGGGCAATTGTCAAGAAAAATCTGAAAAAATTAAAGAAAAACGCGCCCTCGTTTATAAGGCCTCACAAAAGAAAGTCAAACTTCGAAGCCTGTGCGCGTCCGGTAAGCGCTTGCCGACTGCCATTATTGCTGTCATAAACGAGAGTTAGCTCCCCTTTCAAATAATCGAACTTCTGTTTGTGCTACTTCCTGTTTGGAATTTTCTTGGCGAAAACTGGTAGAATTACTACAATGATGCTTTTTACATTCAATGAAGGGTTACGGCATCTGTTGGACAGTGTCTCGGACAATAATAGGGATTTTTGAAGCATTTTAACGTAAGTATTCGTCGTATCGGGGACTCAACTCGCTACTTCTTTCGATGTCTAGACTCACAGTAGACTGCACTGAGCACAGCAATCGTTGCCTCTCTTCTCACGATTTGTGTTCATTAATAGGGCGCCCTCGTTTATTAGGCGCATAGGTCGAAATTGGAATGAAAAAAAATCGCCTTATAACCCGAAAATGACGGTACTATTTGTTGTACAGTTATTATTTTGCCTGTGTTGTATTTGTTGACCTCATTATCTATTCTTCATATATCACTTGGCCTATGCTGTACTTTAAAAAAAAAAAAAATTCTGTTAATTTATCATTTTGGCTGTGTTGCATTATTCTAGTATGGGTTCCTTGGAGAGTAGTAATCTTAGTGCATCAAGACATAGTTGCAGGGATGATCATTTTCTGGAACATGCTTGATTTCAGTTTTTGGGCTGCTGAAACGCGTGGCTTCCGGTTTTGTGCCAAAACTTGTGGCTTCCGTTTTTGTGTGTGTGTGTGCCGAAACGTGTGGCTTCCGGTTTGTTTGTGTTTTGTGTCGAAACTCATTGCTTCCGTTTTTTGGCGTGTCAAAACTTTTGGCTTCCGGTTTGTGGGTGCCGAAACTTGTGGCTTCCAGTTTTGAGGGTGCCAAAACCTGCGGCTTCTGGTGGGTGCCGAAACTTGTGGCTTCCAGTTTCGGGGGTGCCGAAACTTGCGGCCTCCGGTTTTGGGGGTGCCGAAACTTGCGGCCTCCGGTTTTGGTGTGTGTAAAAACTTGTGGCTTTCGGTTTTTGGAGTGTGAAAACTTGTGGTTTTCAAATTGTTTTTAGTGTGAAAACTTGTGGCTTCAGTTTTTTGGAAGCCAATGTGCGTGATAAATTAATATAGGGGAAACCCCCCCCCCCCCCCCCCACACACACACACATCCCATTAAGGTTTTGACGTTCAACAATTTTGTAGGAAGTTTCAGGTTTTGGGTTTTCTTGATTTTTCATTTGTTTTTTGGGGGGTTGGTTTTCGTCGACCCCCTCCCACTAGCAGCCCTGTAACTATGTTTTGAAAATTCTGTTCATTGTTTTTTCAGGGACATCTGTTCGGCTATGGCCTACATGGAAAGCAAGAACATGGTGCACAGAGATTTGGCGGCCAGGAACATTTTGCTGGACGATAATAAAAGAGCCAAGGTGGGTATATCCTACCTCTCGGGTGCTCTCCAAACCTACACTCCTTCTCGCTCACTCCGATCTTCACATGACAAACTGTTGAAAGTTCCTAAAGCGAATTTAAAGTCTTTTGGACAGCGCAGTTTTAGTTTTTTTGCGCCCCTACTGTCTGGAACTCCTAGCCTGTTCACCTCCGTCACCAATTAGCACTTCCCTCTTTCAAAACCCAACTCAAAACTCATCTGTTTTCAAAGAGCTTTCTCTCTGTAACTTTCACGTAAGTTAGATGATGGTTGAATGAATGTGTAGAATGATAGTGTATGTTAGCCCAATTGTGTGTGAATCAGTGAATGTGAGCGCCTTGAGTTTAATTCTAAAGAAAGGTGCTATGTAAATGCTATGTATTATTATTAGTAGTGGTACAGTCGCCGCTTCTGTTTTCATACTATCCAAAGCAGAAGTTTAGTGGAAGTTTGCACATTTATATTAGTTTCTTCTTCTTCGTCTTCTTCGATCGCCCAGACAGTCTCCTGCTATAAGAGCACAGATGTGTCATGCTGCCGTCATGCGCCTAACTAAGGAATAGTTAGGCCCAGCATGTCCGTCTTTGGCCGGAGAAAATCTTACAGTCTCCTGTCATATGAGCGCAGGTGCGTCATGCTGCCGTCATGCGCCTAACTAAGGCCCAGCATGTCCGTCTTTAGCTGGAGAAAATCTTTGTAAGAATTTCCAGAACAAAAGCAGGAGAATGGACCGGCAAGGCAGAAAGATAGTAGTAGATGACAGGAAGCAAAAGAAAAAAAAAGGCAGAGTCAAAGAGAGTGACAATTTAGAGGAAGCTACAAGCACAGAACTTCCAGAAGGTGGAGAAACAATTTTTACAAAAGACACCCCCCCCCCCCCCTGCCGTTCCCCAGGTATCGCCATGCAGGAAATATTTGTTGTTGTTGTATTTTGTGTGTGTGTGTGTTGATTTCCCCGAACCATGCTCCTGGTAAAAGTTGATCAACTTGGATCCTGTTTTAACTCCTTCACTGCCAGAGGAAAAACAGAGAAATTATCAATTTTCTTATTATAAAATTTAAAAGAGACCTGTTAGACTGAATCTGAGAAAATGGTCTGTAGATGTAATTATCTTTCCTGAGTTGTCTAATCCTAAACCACCATTCCAGGGCTATGGCATCAAAAGTTATGACATCATCAATGACATCACAAACCGCATAGTACACATGGGGCAGGCAGTGAAGGGGTTAACTCAATTGAGTCACATGCAAACTGATGTAGTTTCTCCATCAGATCGCATTATATACTGGTCTCCAAAAGTTAAGGGCCGGCTTCTGTTTTCAGTAGCTTGATATCTATTTATTGTACACTAAGACAACAATGAAGAAAATGGCAAAACTTAGGCTACTCAATAACTTTCCTTCCTGTTGCACGTGCCTGAACCAGTTTTGCAGACATTGCAGTACAGCAACAGCGTTTTCAGGTACGCTTAAAATGTGGCAAATTCACGAGAATTTCACGAAAGTTTGGTCTCTTTTCGCTGAAGAATCAGGGCTGATGCAGGTTTCTTGCCTATTGCACGTGCAAGGCATGACTGTAGTGAACACTGCTGAGCAAAAGTTAGACACGAATGTGTATTTAAGGGCGGCAACCAGAGCTCTCAATAAGCATACCTCCAAGACAGAAGAGAGAAGATCGTTCTTCCGGCCCTTAAATTTTGGAGACCAGTATATTAGGTAATTTTCTAAAAATCGCCAAAAATCAAATGCACGTAATTCAACCATGCAACATGTACTGAGTGAAAGATAAATCAGTATATTTTTGGAGACTTCTTACTTTGAAACGAGTGAGCCGCGCATATTTCACGACGTAAATAATCTGATAAAATGTGCTTTGTCAGGAAAACAAAAACTTCCTACTCCACGGGCTGACCTCTTTGTTATGATCTTGATCTAGTATCACTCATGTTTTGATAGACTTGATTTAGTATATAAATAAAAAAGGATTGTGAAAAGCATAATATAAACTATGAACATAATCATTTCTTTGTTTAACTCCTTGATTGCCAGAGAAAATTAAAGAAAAACTCATTGGGCAAATCATGCCATGAAAAAGACAACTGATAGAGTCAATCTGAGAAAATGGTCTGGGGATATTACTCTCTTGATTATGTTAGAGCAAAACCCAGCATATCAGGGTTATTCCTCTTCATCTGTTGACATCATCAGTGATGTCATCAGGTCAATACGTAATAGTCAAGGGGTTAATGTTTGAGCAAAGTGAGCTATGTGGTCGCCGCCATATTGAATGAAGCAAATTCGAAGATGATGAGTAGTTCAATTTAAAGAAGTAAGAAACGAACATAGGAGACTTTAGAGACAGTCTAAGGGAAGCAACTACAAGAATAAGGTCTCAGGATTATTAGGAACAGCAAGTTGTTTCCCTTTTACTGGCTTAAACGGATTTCTTCAACCGAAGTCGGACATGCTGGGCCTATTTCTTAGTTAGGTGCATAACGGCAGCATGACACATCTACGCTCATATGACAGGAAACTGAGCGAACGAAGAAGAAGAAGAAGAAGAAGATTTTAAAGTCTTCAACCGTTGATAGGCATTCGATCCTTTACCATTTCACAACCTCTTCTGCATAGAGAACAAACTTCCTCTGTCTGTCAGAGATC
>JAGGCT020002492.1:0-15000 GCA_017654935.2 Phymorhynchus buccinoides | reverse complement strand
GAGGTGAGAGTATGAGGTTTCAAAAAGATGAGTTTTCAGAGAAGTTTTGACAGACTGGACAGAGGAAGAGTGGCGAACACTGTGTGGTAAGCTATTCCAGACCGAGGGAGCAGAGTACGAGAAAGAAGATTCACCGAAGGATTTAGTTTTAATACGGGGAGTGGAGAGCAGGCATGAGTCGGAGGAAGATCTGAGATGTCGGGTGGGAGTGTAGGTTTGTACAATGGCAGTGAGATAGTGAGGGACAATACTGGTGGTCTTCCATACAAATAGTTCCCCCACCTTCTGGAAATTCTGTGCTTGTAACTTTCTCTAATCTGTCACTTTCTGTAACTCTTCCTCTTGCTTCCTGTCATCTGCCATCTTTCTGTCTCCTATTGTCGTTTGTTTTTTCAAGAAACTTTTACAAAGATTTTCTCCAGCCGAAGATGAAAACATACATGCTGGGTCTAACTATTTATCAGTTAGGCGCATGGCCGCAGCATGGCGCATCAACGCTCATTTGACAGGAGCTGTCTGAGCGATCTGTGAAGAAGAAGAGGGGATTAATTTTATGAACCCAACTGTTGTTTGTTTGTTTGTTTTTCTTACCCTCTCCATATATAAACAAATTCTCACCCAGCCCGCCAGAATAGTATCTGCCCCCTCTGCTATCTGGCAGTCTGTCATTGTCGGAAACGACAGACTAGCATACATTTCTTAGCTTAAAGACTCCAGGGATCATCCCAACAGCTGAAGCACTTGAACACCATGGCACAAATGCACCAGCTAGGGATGAGAACATTACGTGTGTGACAGGGTTTCAAGTGCTTCGGCTGTTGGGATGATCCCTGGAGTCTTTAAGCCAGGGTAAGACAACAACAACAACAACAACATAAGGTAAGTCGTTATGTTTATTAACAGATACAGCAGTAGGTGAGATAATCAAAAACGGCCGCACACGTAATGTTCTCATCCCTAGCTGGTGCATTTGTACCATAGTGCTCAAGTGCTTCGGCTGTTGGGGTGAGAGGGCGTTTAGTTTTGTTGCACCAAACGTTTGGAATTCTCTCCCTGACCATACCCGTAACCAGTCCACTCTTCCTTCCTTCAAGTCCCAACTAAAGACCCACTTCTTCAGGAAAGCTTTCTCTCTGCAAAGTCTATGATCCTTTCCCCACTCTTGTTTTCCAGCTCATTGAAGACGTTGAGTATGAGGTTAACGCGTGCGCGTGCGCGTGTGTGTGTATGGGGTTGTGGTGGGGAGTAGGGTGGCAGGGGTGGGGATGGGAGTGGGGCGATGGTTGGGGTGGTGGTGTTGAAGGGACGTGGGTGTTGGTGTGTTGTGTTATGATTATATGCAATGCATTCTCTAATATGTATTCATTTTCATAGAGATGTATGGTGAGGATGCGTGGGCCAGTTTGTTAGAAATGTTTGTACGAATGGTGAGTGAAAAGCGCATTGAGTTGCTTTGCAAGATTATGCGCTATATAAGCATTATTAATTATTATTTTTTATTCATCACTGGAGTCTTTAAGCCAGGGTAAGACAACAACAACAACAACATAAGGTAAGTCGTTATGTTTATTAACAGATACAACAGTAGGTCTGATCCTAAAAAAAAACCAACCCCAGGTCCAATCATGGCTTGCTTCGTTTCAGGCTTTTGCTAAGAAAGTTATTAATTTTAATTGTTTGTTTGTCTGTTTATTAATTAACCCTTTCGCTGCCGATGCTGCATTTTTGCACCACACTGATTGAACACCCATGTTACTAAAAGGCTTGAAATTAGGCTCTGTTATCCAATGACCTTATGTTGTTAATTTTGGGAAATAAAGAAAGGCCTTGTTTGATGCATGTCATAGGGGGATTGACAGTACAGACGCACCTCTATTTTAAGACTTCCAAAATGTCCGGAAAAATCGGTCGTAAATTGGAGGGGTCGTATGACGGAGGTTTTCACTGGCAGCCGTAGAAAGAAAAAGTTCAGCACAGTTCATACTCTCTTCTTCATGCACACATACAATGACATATTAAAACTGGATTTGGGTCTTTCCAACTCCATAGGATTGTGCAATCGATGTATTACAGTTTCACTTCGCCGACTTCTGTTAATCACCTCCACTCTCGTCCAAAGTCAGTGGTTTTCTTTTTCAAAGTCAGTGGTTTTCGTGCTTTTCCTACGCTTTCCTCCATCTTTTCTACAACAAGGGAAGCGACTCCGCTTTCAGGCCCTTGACCATGGTTGTTTCCCTTTGCTCGAAGTCTATGCAGACGACAACAACGGTCGTAAAAACCAACAAAATGGCGGTCGTAAGTCGCGTTTTAGAGGAAGTCGTTTAAGAGAGGTGGTTTACATAGTAAAATGCATCCGTGCCAACAAATCCGGTCTCAAATGAGAGGTGGTCGCTTAACAGAGGGTCGTAAAATAGGGGTTTGTCTGTATTGCAGATGCCAACTTTTCTTTACCCAGGTAAGTTTGGCAGACATATTTGGCTACAAAATGGCTGGTGGCAAAAGGGTTAATATTAACATTTGACATACAATTGTCTGTGTTTGCAGAAATACAGCAGTAAGTCGGATGTGTGGAGTTTCGGAGTGCTACTGTGGGAGATCTACTCCTTTGGAAAAGTGCCATACCCTAAGATTGTAAGTTTACATTCATTTGAGTTTGTCCTTATTTATTTATTTAACACATTCTACCCCATCCGTGCAGCCGCATTTGTCTTCCCTGGCCCAGATGTGCAGAGAGCTCTGAGCATGACCATAATTTTTTTCAAGAAAAATTGCTATAACTTTGAAACAATTAACCGTACGTATTGCTTTCAAATTTTAAAATGTTATTGTCAAATGCATGTTTTAAAAGTTTACAACATTTCATGAAATTAAAGTACGGCTTGTAGTTCTAAACATAACTCTTTTACACACAAAAACAGTAATATAGAAACTGTTTGTTTCTTATGAAATGATCAAAAGTAGAGCTTTCTACTTCACCTACATTCGCTGAAAACTCGATATAATCGCTATTTTTGTCATTATAATAGTCTTAAATCAATCCAAACACAATTGTACTTTCCGTTTCATTACTCAGACATAATAGGTATCAACCCATCATCAAAAATATGAAAAATCTGCTCCAAAATCGATACAATCTAAGCATGATCGGAAAGGAAGTGTCTGTAAACAGGCTAAAGCTACCAAAGTGAACAATTTGTGGATGAGAACCAAGCTAGACACTTCAGTTTGAAGATGGGTTTGTATGACAAGTTAACTCGTAAACGGGCATATATGGTTGGCGTGAGTTTACGAGTATACTCGTAAATGGGGTAGAATTCGGTTTTTTTTTAAAGTTTTATTTTAAAACGGGTATGAAACACACATGCTGCCCTGCTCTCATGGTGACCTCAGTTTCGGTTTCCAATCCAGTCTATGCCTTGGTGCGTTCGGGTCAAAGTCATGGGGATCAGTGTGTTCTGGGGAGCTGTCGGTGGACGGTTGTGGTGGCGCCCTCAGGAGGCGAACCTCACTCACACTGGCTCCGCGACTAAGAGAATAGTGTCGTCAGTAGGGGGCTGAGTAGGTGGTGTCCTGAACAGGCTCCGCTGAACTCCACCGAAGTGACTCAGTAGCAGTGCAGTGTCTCCTCGGTTGGTTGCCTCCTGACGGCCTAACATAGATTCGCTCACCTTGGACTTGGAAGAAGTATGACGGGAAACTGTCTGAGCGGTCAACAAAGAAGAAGAAGAGGAGTGAGATCATTTTTCGTGTTCACCCCCCATGACGGCGCACCTGTGTGTCGTTGCAGTCTCAGAACGACGTGCTGCCCAACATCGAGCGAGGCCATCGCATGGCGGCGCCCACCGACTGCCCGCCGGAGGTGTACGACCTGATGACCCAGGCGTGGACCCTCGACCCCGACCTTCGACCCACCTTCCTCACCCTCAGGGACAAACTGACCGCCATCCAGGCATACACCACCTAGAGGAAATCTTTACCTTTTACGGTGAAACCTCCCATTACAGTGGAACCTCCCTTATAAGACCTTCAGAAATCATCCCAAACTGAGGTCTTATAAAGGAGGGGTCTTAGAAGGGAGGTAATTTTAATACTTGCAAAGAAGGGCAATGTCTCAGAGAAGTAGGTTATATATGGGATGGGGTCTTATCATTGGAAGTCTTATAAGGGAGGTTCCACTGTATAAGACCTCCCATTATGAGACTCCCTCCCATATAAGACCTCCCATTGTGAGACTCCCTCCCATGTAAGACCCACTTCTCTCAGACATTGCCCTCCTTTGTAAGTATTAAAATCCCCTCCCTTCAAGACCCCTCCCTTATGAGACTCCATCCCATATAAGACCTCCCATTATGAGACTCCCTCCCATATAAGACCTCCCATTATGAGACTCCCTCCCATATAAGACCTCCCATTATGAGACTTCCTCCCATATAAGACCTCCCATTATGAGACTCCCTCCCATATAAGACCTCCCATTATGAGACTCCCTCCCATATAAGACCTCCCATTATGAGACTCCTTCCCATTAAGACCTCCCATTATGAGACTCCCTCCCATATAAGACCTCCCATTATGAGACTCCCTCCCATAAGACCTCCCATTATGAGACTCCCTCCCATATAAGACCTCCCATTATGAGACTCCCTCCCATATAAGACCCACTTCTCTGAGTGAGACATTGCCCTTCTTTGTAAGTATTAAAATCCCCTCCCTACTAAGACCCCTCCTTTATAAGACCCCTCCCATATAAGACCTACTTCTCTGAGACATTACCCTTCTTTGTAAGTATTAAAATCCCCTCCCTTAAAGACCCCTCCCTTATGAGACTCCCTCCCATATAAGACCTCCCATTATGAGACTCCCTCCCATATAAGACCCACTTCTCTGAGTGAGACAATGCCCTTCTTTGTAAGTATTAAAATCCCCTCCCTTATAAGACCCCTCCCATATAAGACCTACTTCTCTGAGACATTACCCTTCTTTGTAAGTATTAAAAGCCCCTCCCTTATAAGACCCCTCCCTTTAAGACCCCTCCCTGATAAGACCCCTCCCTTATAAGACCTCATTTTGGATGATTTTTGAAGGTCTTATAAGGGAGGTTCCACTGTACCCCCCACACACACTATCCTCCGAATTGGGAGTGTGGCTGCCCACGTGGCGGGGTAATAAAAAACCCGGCCCACACGCGTTATGTTCTCATCCTTAGCTGTTGCATTTGTACCATTCAAGTTCAAGTGCTTCGGCTCTCGGGATGATGATCCCTGGAGTCTTTTAGCCAGGGTACGACAATCAACCAACCAACCACACACACGCACTGCAGTTACAACAAGATTTTACATTCACTTTTATCGACATTGTTGCTTTTTTTTTTGGTTGCTTTTTTTTTTTTTTAATCCCAAGATTCTTTTGAAAAAAGGCAGGAGAATGGGTCCGATAAGTCAGAAAGATAGTAGATGATAGAAAGCAAAGGGAACAGGCAAAGAGAGTGGCAGATTCATTGAAGTTACAAGCACAGAACTTCCAGAAGGTGGGGGAACTATTTTTTATGAAAGGACCCACCCCCCCGGTATTCCCATGTAACGACAGGGTTTCATTCAGTCTTGTGCGACACAGGTTCTTGAATGAATGGTGGAGTGGCCTGGTGGATAGTTGCTTTATTTGGATGTCGTTTTGTTCTTTTTTTATATAAATCTGAAAGGACAAAGTATTTTCACTGCCTACATTCTGTTGCCCTGCTTGAAAATTTTTAGAGCCGTCATTTGGAGAGACTGCTTGACTGAAGAACAAAGTACTGTTTTGTTTTGTGTGTTTTTATGAACAAGACATTTCTTGGTTGAAATACATGGGTGCTTCTCTTTCGTTTTTACACTGATTTCAGTATTTTTAATTTTACCAGAAACTGAACTTCAGGTTTTTAAAAAAAAATTCATCAACAACAAAAATGACCACAAGCGATTTGGGGCGTTTTGAACTTGGTGGTTGTATCTTGGAAGCTTACAAAGGCAATGTAATAATTTTTGCAAGGCTTATCAGACTCAAACTGTCTTCATCTATCATTTCAGCTGTCTGTCTATCTCTCTTAACTTGCCCCCCCCCCTGAATCGTCCGACAGAGCTCTGCCCCTGTACCCTGCCGGGGCCATGGGTCCCTGGACCCCTGCCTTTCAGTTTCTTTCATTTGGGGGAGTTGCACCCATGGAGATATCACGTGTTTTGTGCTTGCCTCATCACTAAAATAACGTCATTTTGTGCGCTTGTCGTGTATTTGTGTGGCGTTTAGTTCAGCGACGTTGCTGTCGGTTTTAGGGTTGTTGGTTGTTGCTGTTGTTTTTTCATGGATATTTTGCTTTTTTGTTTGTGGCTCAAGCCACAAACCTATAACTCACTTTGTCGGTCGGTCGGTCTGTCTGTCTGTCGGTCGGTCCAAAATTGTCGCACATTTTTACAAAATTGTCGCACTTCAAATCGAGGCTACACTTCAAATTGAGGCCGCTCTTTAAAATGATGTATTTTAAAAGCGTACAAAATAATAAACATACGTAATACAGACACTACAACAGACACGACGAGTATGCGGTGCTTCTTTCGATGAGTATAAGTAGGATACATAGTTTTAAATGAACTACCGCTATTTGAAGTTTGACATTCTTCTTCTTCTTCTTCTTCTTCTTCTTCTTCTTCTTTGTTCGCTCAGACAGTTTCTTAATTGTCATATGAGCGTAGATGCGTCATGCTGCCATTATGCGCCTAAGAAAATAGTTAGGCCAAGCATGTCTGACTTTGGATGAAGAAATCTTTGTAAGAATTTATTAAAAAAAAGGGCACGAGAATGGAACCGGTGTGATAAAAAGATAGCAGATGACAGAAAGCAAAGGGTAAAAGGCAGACTCAAAGAGAGTGACAGAATTAGAGGAAGTTGCAAGCACAGAACTTCCAGAAGGTGGGGGAACTATTTGTACAATAGACCCCCAGGTATCCCGGGGATGTGGGGTGTGGGTTTGACATTCAAGACACATAATTAATTTAGCAGGAATTGGACAAGGAAGACAGTTTTGGCTCTTTGAATCTATTGATCTAAAAAAAATCAAATAAACAATATCATTCAAAATAGTCTTGTATGACTTGGATATGGGTAGCATACATACAAATAGAAATAAATATGGCCTAAACAGAAACATTATATTTCGTTTTTTTGTTGAATATTTTGTGCTTTTACTCAAAAACATTCTGAGCGACCTATGGTGGGGTTTTTTTTCCCCATGCACCATCAATTTGTTGATAATTATATTTTTAATGCGCTTTTTTTCTACTCAATAGTTACTCTATTCTCTCACACCTATGTTTATCCTTCAACATGTCCTTTTAAAAAAAAAGAAGGAATATTGTATTTTTTAAATGGATTTCATCTATAATAATTTGATCTGATTGAGTTTGCAATAAACATCTCCACACAAACTATTTTAATGCTCTTACTAAACAGGTGCTCAGAGTCTCACTTTTAATGGTAGCACAGAATAAAATGAACAAAATGTATGAATGTTACATATCTGACCCAGCACCACGAAAGGGACATTAAGTCGCTGGGCTAGTTTCTCACAACAGGCTTGCAAAGTCAAAAATCTCATTTTTTCGGTCAAATTTGAGTTATGGGTATTTCCGTGTTCTCTAACATCTTATCTTTCATATCTATAAAGGACAAACTTTAATATGATCTCTACATTGTCTAATAAGTGTTTTAAAACGGGTAGGTCAATGCAGTTTCTTCAGCTAGGCTAGACTGTTTTTTCTCAAAATGGCTGAAGCTCACCCTACTAACTTTAAGTACTCATAACTTTGGAACGGAAAACGATACAAGAATGGTTTGTGTATCATTAGAAAGAGAATTGTTCGAAGTTTTCAAATGTAGTTTTCTCAAAATGGTCAGTTTGACACTTAGTGTCCCTTTTCGTGGTGCTGGGTCACATATTTTATACAGTGTTTGGAGTTTTTTATATTTTGCTTCAGCTTTTGTTGTTGCTGGGTTTGAAATTTTATTTTAAAAAAATCGAATTGTCTTCCTTTCTTTCCGTATAGATTTCATATTTGTATGCGTCTGGATTTGTTTATTTTCCTTCTTCAGTTGGCATGCATTGTAATATGATTATGTCTACGCATTATGAATGTTGATGTTTTGAACTTTATTGAACGATTATTATGCCAATTGTGTCTTCAGCATCTTTAAGATGAGGATCTGATTTGCAAATGTTTTTTTCAACATAATTTTTGACCTTTCAAGATGTACTGTATTTTCATGGCTGTTGATAAGCCGCTACTTTTTTTGTTCAACTTTGACCCCTCCGGTTTAAGCAACGATTGTGGGTAATTTGTTAATATTTCCCCCTTTCGTCAACTCCAGCCTGTGCGTGTTGACATCGCCAATCTCGGTGAAAACGAACCGTTCTCAGGCCGGTAGTGAGGAATTTAATCAGCGATGATATGATCTCACCACTAAATTTCACCTTTTTTTAATATTTTTTTTTATAATAAATTTCACCACTTTTAAGTTTTATGCACATTATTCTTCACTGAACAGTTTATGATCAAAGTTTGAACTGAAACAGTCGCGATCGTGTCAATCATCATGAACTCTGTTCAAACGAAAACCCCCCCAAAAACTTGACATTTTTTCTCGTAAAATGAGACCTTTCAGTGGTGTTAAGTGTCTGACGATAGCATATTTCTCCTTGGTTACGGATTCAGGTCGAAGGGAGATCTCAAGAGAATAATAGTGTTTTACGCCCTCTTTGGCCTTTCGGCCATGTGGGGCATTAAGATCTCAAGAGAGCCCATACCAGACATTTTGTATGAATCTGTGGGCTACAACCAATGCGTAGGAATACATCCACCGGAAGGTACTACATCACTCTCATTAACCAATCGGCGTTTTCGACTGGAATTTCGACTGGAATGTTCAATGCTGGTGTCTAGATAAATAAGTACCTGCCATGAAATAACTACCTCTCGCATGCGAACTATAACCATCTAACCCTAACCCTGCCCCTAACCCTAACCCTATCCCTAACCACGGAAAGAACCAAGAAATAGAGCAGGATCGAGGGTGTAAATCGACATATTTGCCGACTGAAATCGATGTAGAAAGCCATGCACTTAGTTTCGTAAAATTCACAATGGCGGACAAACAAACAATGCTGATTGGCTAGGCGCTGGCTAGGCCTACTTATTTCATGAGGTAGGATATTCTCTTCACACTGGACAGCGGGGAGGAGGGGGAGGGGGGGTAGCTAGTGTCAAGACACTAACACCACTAAAAAATACTCATTTTACCAGAAAAAATGTCGAGGGTGTGTGTGTATTTTTTGATGGATGTTAGTGTCTGACGATAGCAGATTCGCAAAAAGGAGGGACCAGCAACCTCCATGACCCCCCCCCCCCTCCCTCGACAAGAGTGATGTAGGAAAAACTCCCTTTAAGTAATAGTAGTGATAAGGGCTTGATATAGGCCTCGCGGCCCTTGTATGCCCTATCATTCTTTTTATATCTTTATTTATTTAAACCTGAATGGATTGAAGAAGGCTCCACTTGTTTGTTTTTTTTTTTTTTGCTGTCCCATCTTCTGGGCCGTACAGTGGCGTTGCTCCCACGCCGCTCATTCCGAGCCCCAACTCGCAACCACACCCCCGCTTGTCAAGTCGCAGGCTCCTCTTGTTGGTCTGGTATTAATGGAAATATATTAAAGAAAATAGAACTCGTACAAAGGCAGGAGTGATAGAGATAATGGAGAGAAGGAGCGAGTGCTCAATCTTCAAGGAAGGTTGTAAATCTACATCTTTGCCGAGAAATCGATGTGTAAAGCCATGTCACTTAGTTTCGTATTTTTCAAAATGGCGGACGATAAAAACAACCGTCCGTGCAAACAAAAATAAATAATAATAAATATTATGAAAATATCCCTGGACTTCTCAATATTTAATGATGAATCTTCTGTTCTTCCTGCATGCCACAAGACGCCTCTGGATGTATTTAGGGGGTCGAATCTTTCCCAAACAGCAAACAATTCGAATGAGGAAGGAAAGAGTATTTATTTCATGGGTAAAATATTTTATGCCACACCGGAAGCATCCGTGCAGAGAGTGAGGGGGGGTTCCTGGATGTGGAGTGGAGTTCCTGCTTGTTGAGCCAGGGGAGGAGCGTTTCCTTGACGGGAGCGGGAGCAGGGTGTCCCGGTCCTTTGCGGCGTGGAGACCGCCATGCAGTTGGTGAGAGCCCGCTGTGGAGGTCGGAGTCTGGCCCAACCAAACTCCGCAAGGTCTGCTGCTGCGACCCCTAGTCCAGTGATGTCCCGAGGCCCCGGTCATAGGCCATTGACCTATTAAAATTTCAAAAAGTCCTATTATATGTTCTCCCCTGTCAGGACAAATGTCTGATTACATTTTCAACACTGGCACGCTTTGTCTTATTGATTTCTGCAAGAGCCAGGACATTGTCCTATTGAATTCTCTCGTCTCAGGACAGTTTGTCCTATCACACTGCTAGTCCCAGCACTCTGTGGGCCTGACGTAAGGGTGCAGCACGCCGTCAGTTGAGAAAGTTCCTGCACGGCTGTCGGAAGAGACTCCACACGCTGGGGCGGGCGGGCGTCCCACTAGACCGAGGTGGGTGCGGAAACGCATTCCAAGATGGATGAAATCCTGGAAGTGCTCCAAATCTGATTTCCCGCCTGTTCACCTCGAAGCCCAGGCTCTGAAGAGTGGTATGGAGAAAAGCCAGGTCGCCCCATAAGGAAGCTGGGTCCTGGGATGAAGAATGTCGTTGTCCAGGTACGATAAAATGTTGGACTGTGTCTGGCGACGAACATGCGCGATGACTATCTCCCATGATGCGCGTGAAGGCCCACGGTACTGCTGTGCAGATCGAGGCCGAAGGGCAAGCAGCGAAAGGCGTACACCCGCGGCTGACGGGATGTGGGTATAGTTGGTCTTCCCTACTAACTGTAATCAAGAAAAGCCGTGGTACACCTGCTCCTGGAAGGCGAAGCGAAGATATCTGCGTGTAGACCGGTGCATAGGGACATGGGGGTAGGCGTCGGACAGATCGAGCGACACTGCGTAGTCCCCCGGCTTGATCGCCTGCCTCACAGTGGCGGCGTCTTCCATATAGAAATGTGATGGATATTCCATAAACCTGTTGAGATCGAGCACTGATGGTGATGGAGGGGTGAAGACGGAGTGGAACTGGTTTATGAGAATCAGTGTTCGCCTTTGTTCCAGCGTCACTGTGAAGGGTTCCGTTCATCTTCAGTTGGGCCACTCCAGCGTTGTCCTGTTTTCTGGGATTTAACGTATTTTCCAAATACGGCTTCGAGTTGTTTGTTCGTCAAGCCGTCCACTCAGATCGAATGGTGTTGTTTACGTGTCTCCACTCTGCCCTTCTGCAGTCTGTCTGGACAAAGCGATAGTTTGACCACTTGCCCGTTCTCTTGGCTTGTCTGTATGCTCTCTTCTTCCTTAATTTTCAGTAGTCTTTTCAGTCTGTTGTTGAACCACGGTAGACGGTGTTTGTTTGAACGTATGCATACAGATGATGGTATCATGTTGGTTGCAGGCCTCAAGTAGCATGTTCTTTGAATTCTTTCCATAGGACGTTAAACGGACTATAAAAGCGACCGGACTATAAAAGAGGGGAGGCGCTGAGCGCGCACCCTTCCCCGGGAAGACCTTACCGTCTTCAGGAAGACCGTCCATAAGGGTCTTTGACCAATTGGACGATAATCTCACCTTCCTTAGCGCGTGCCGCATTTGAATCACAGCTGGCGAGAGAGACGGTTCGCCCTTCTTTGTTCCCTGTTGTGCGAGCCACCGCGAGGCAGAGGTTTTTCTGACGAGCAAGACCCGATCCCTGGGATCGGTTGTTTTCCCTTTAACGTCTGCACCTTAATTCTCTATATAAAGAACAGATCTTCCTGGATATTTCAGCAGCAGCTTCTCTTAGCCCTTCCCAGTCCGCTTTCTCCGAATAGGGCATTTGCCACGAGGGTTCGTTCTCTATGCTAGACTACTAATTTGCCCGCAGTCGTTCTGCCCGAGTTGCGCTGACCTTTCTAATTCAACTCTCTAAATTCAACTCCGTGACTTTCAAGGTTTGTTAAAAATAATGCCCTATTTGGAGAAACGCTTCATGGCTTGCTTTTATTGTAAAGAATGGTTTAATGTTGAAATCAGATATTACGAGGTCATGATCTGAGATCCCCAGTGCAGATACTGATGCCTTAATTAAAGACCCACTGACCCGGCCAGATTAAGTCCCTTGGTTTTTTTCTGGGTCGGTGTGACCCACATACAGACCCCCCCCACGATCGAGGCTGCTCTTTAATTAAAGCGATGTCTCGTTTTCATGCATGGGGTGATTTGTATGGGAGCCACACTTGGTCAAAATAAGATTTTTTTTTACCAGCGAGAGAGAGAAACACGTGATTTTCACGTATGGATCTGGTAGGTCTTTAAAGACCCGGCACGTCACGGTTTTCACGTGGTTTCCCTCTGATAGCTAGTATGAAATCTTAAGAAATATATCTCCCTAGCATAAGAGGGAATGTTACACGTGACGTGGGGGGTCTTTAAGAAGAGACACGTTTGTAGTTTAAAGTCAGTGCAATACTAACCCTAGATCTAGGACCCTATAAGACGGAAAAACGCAACGAACCACAACTGTGACAAATCGCGGTGTATTCCAGTACTAGTGGGGGGTAGTTCTTGAGGGCTTTGGGTCAGGTTGTACTTCTCGGCAAAAAGTCAATCAGTTGGTGTTGAACTTACAGTTTTGTTTGGTCACTGACGGAAAAATACTGTCCTTACTGTGAGTGTGTGTTTGTGTGTCTCCCAATACATATCTGGGCAGGTTGAAGTCACCACAGTCAACAGTATGTTTCTGTATGTCACTGTGAGTTAGTGTGTGTGTGTGTGTGTGTCTCCCAATACATATCTGGGCAGTTGAAGTCACCACACAACAGTATGTTTCTGTATTTCTCTGTGTGTGTGTGTGTGTGTGTGTGTGTCTCCCAATCAATATCTGGGCAGTTGAAATCACCACACAACAGTATGTTTCTGTATTCCTGTGTGTGTGTGTGTGTGTGTGTGTGTGTGTGTCTCCCAGTCAATATCTGGGCAGTTGTGTATGTTTCTGTATTACTGTGTGTGTGTGTGTGTGTGTGTGTGTGTGTGTGTGTGTTTGTGTGTCTCCCAATCAATATCTGGGCAGTTGAAATCACCACAGAACAGTATGTTTATGTATTAGTCTGTGTGTGTTGTGTGTGTGTGTGTGTGTGTGTGTGTGTGTGTGTGTGTGTGTCTGTGTGTGTGTGTGTGTGTGTGTCTGTGTGTGTGTGGCTTTTCCTGGTATACAAGGATTTCCTGTTTTTGAATATTGCCAGAAAAGGAAGTTCGTTTTTTTTAAAATTTGCCAAACAAGATATTTGTGTGTCTACTGTATTTTTCAAACACTTTAAAATAAGCATTTGTATAAATTGTGGGAAAAGCAAACTAAAAATAATACCTTCATAAATCAATTTTTGCTTCAGCTGCAGGAGGGACATTACCCCTGGACCCCGGCCTTTCAGGGTTTTTTCATTTTGTGTCGTTGCACCCCTGTGTTTTCTTTCTTTTTTGGGGGGACACTTTTGCTGTTGATATTACTCTTTGCCTTTGACTACTACTACTACTACTACTACTACTACTACTACTACTACTACTACTACTACTACTACTTCTTCATATTGTTTGCTGTTATCATAGCCAGTTGTTTCTTTGTTATGTTTTTTTTAAAAAATTGAAAAAAAACACAAAACTTTTTATTTATAATATTTATACATTTTCAGTTAGCTTGCTTCATGTTGCTTGATTTTCCTGTCAAATGTTTTTTGGGTCCACTCATGGACATTAAAGGGGCACCCTGACGGGTGAGTTTTTGTAAGAAACACGTCCAGATCACCAGGAAAACACCCTTTACAGAGATTGCAACACTCACTTTGCTCTGGTTTCCTATAAATCAAACCGTCAAATCGGCGATTCCTCCTTGGCGGAGGTGCTGGAAGTCAAATTCTTTCACCCAAAGAGAAGGCGTGGTCTGTCTCTTTTCTAATGGCCGCCTGCGTTTAGACCAAATCGTTTGCACGAACTTTTCGCAATACAAGCCTTTTTATTTATTTATTTTCTTTTTTATACAGTTTATCTAAAAGAGTTTCGCTCACAACAAAGGAAACAGCTCCAATTTTTTTTTTTTTTTTTTTTTTACTGAACTACAAAAAAAGAAAACGCTTCAACCACAATGAGTGACCTCCACCCACCCCATCCAAAATGGCTACTCTCTCCGGCATCTCCGCCAAGGAGGAATCGCCGTTTTGACGGTTTAATTTCTAGGAAACCAGAGCACAGTGAGTGTTCCGATCCTTGAAAAGGCTGTCTTTCTGGCGATCTCGACGTGTTTCTTGCAAAAACTCATCCGTTAGGGTCCACCTTTAAAAGATAATCTTTGGGTAATTGCCTAAACGTGTTATCAAAGGAGGAATACAGAAGGGTGATAGCACGTTTAGGCAAGAGGAATTTGTTGGGAAATAATTAAGGGGAGTCATTTCATGGTGTGTGGGAGTGATCTTGCCTCAGTAATTCAATCGGTCAAACTGGGGAAGTCACTCTACCATCAGCTCTCGTAGCCTCATCGACTCGTGTGTTTGAGCAGAGATACAGCACTCAAAACACCGTGCGTCACTCTCAAAATTGATGTCATTTATATATTTTTTTTACGTCACATTTTGCAAGTTTTATATATTAGTTTGTGGCCACTGGCCACCCCTAATTTTTCTATAAAAACAAAAAGGGTTGCAAGTCGCCGACTCGCATCCTGCGGTTTCAAGCTTCGGCGCCATTGTTGCATTGCTGCTATGGTATTTGACCGAGTACTGGAGGTAAACAACTCTAATTTTCACGAAGTGCTCTCCCCGAAAAATCGT
>JAGGCT020002491.1:0-25000 GCA_017654935.2 Phymorhynchus buccinoides | reverse complement strand
ATTTGAAGGCTGAGAGGGTCGGTCGCTGACGGAGGGAAAGAGGAAGTTTGTTCCAAGATGTCGGTCCTGAGACAGCAAAAGAGCGCTGACCAACAGTTGAAAGCTTATACCTAGGGATCTGGAAAGAAAGCGGGTCAGAAACTGAATGTAAAGTGCGAGCTGGCGTATAGAAGGAAATATTGTCGCAGAGGTAAGATGGAGCAGCTTTATGGATACATTTATAGCAAAGGGTGTTTAATTTATACTCAATTCTGTCTGCGACAGGAAGCCAGTGCAAAGAACGGAGAAGACGGCTAACGTGATCAAACTTTTTCTTCCTAAGGACAAGACGAGCAGCTGTGTTTTGAATACGCTGGAGACAAGATAGAGAAGAGACTGATAGGCCAGAAAGGAGAGCATTACAGTAGTCAAGACGAGATAGGATGAAGGAAGTAACAAGTTTTGCTGTGGCTTCATCTGAGAGATATTTACGAATATAGCCAATGCGACGAATTTGATAGTAGCAGGACTGACAGGTCTGAGTCAGGAAACTCTGCATGGAAAGAGTATTGTCCAAAGTGACACCTAAGTTTTTGACAGAGTCTGAGAGGGGAATGATATTGTTACCCAGTTGGATTGACTCTATGGAAACAGAGGCTAGTTTGTTTTTTGTTCCTACAAGCATTGCTTCGTTTTTTTCACCATATAATTGAAGTTTATTTTGAACCATCCAATTTTACTTTCTGAAAGAATGGAATCTAGATCTTCAGAGGTTGTACTATTTTGGAGTTGTGAGTCATCTGCATAGAAGTGATGTTTCATGTTGTGTTGGTCGATGACATTGGCAAGAGGTGACGCATACAAAGTAAACAAGACAGGACCAAGCACAGACCCCTAGGGCACTCCACAAGAAAGCCTAACCTGTTCAGACTGACGACCATTGACCAGAACTGATTGAAAACGATCAGAGAGGTAAGAGGAGAACCAAGAAAGACGAGACAGAAGACACACACACACACACACACACACAAACGAAAAACCCAGAAACGAATTACACAAAATTTTGTTTTAATGTGCATTCAACATGGGTTTGAGTTCTGCATAATCAATGCATTTTGAGACATTTTCTTTAACATACTGTACAGAGTTATTGGTGTGTTTTCTGTATATGTCTCTTCAAATCCTGGGAATATCTGAAAGCAGCAGGACAGTGAGGACAGCTGTGAGGTTTTTCACCAGTGTGAATCAGACGATGTGTTGCAAGATTATTGGATCTGGAAAAACTTTTCCCACAGTCTGGACACACATGAGGTTTTTCACCTGTGTGAACTCTCCTATGAGTTGTTAAATGGCTGGTCTGAGAGAAGGCTGCTCCACAGACATCACAGACATGGGGTTTGTGTCCTTCGTGAACTGCCTTTATGTGGTCCTGTAAATGACTTGAACTTTTAAAACCACTGTCACAATGTGGGCACTTGTAAGGCCTCTCTCCAGTGTGGATTCTCTTGTGTTCTTTCAGGTTACCAGCCTGAGTAAAACTCTTATTGCACACGTCACACATAAAAGGTTTAAGACCGCTATGTATCATTTTGTGTCTCTTCAAATCAATTGCATGAGTAAAACTCTTATCACATACGTCACACACAAATGCTTTCTGACCACTATGTGACAGCCTGTGTTGTTTCAAATTAGAAGCCAAAGTAAAACTCTTGCTGCACACATCACACTCAAATGGCTTAATACCAGCATGAATCAATTTGTGCCTCTTCAGATCATTAGGTTTATGGAAGGATTTACTGCAAACATCACAAACATGCTGTCTTCCCCTTTTCTTTCCATCTTCATCATTATCATCCACTTTCTTTTTTGTTATTTTTCTGATGCTATGGCTTTCTACGTCCTTATCAACGTCTGTGTACTCAAAGTTACCAGCATCACGTCTGTCAGGTGTGGAGGGCCCAGGTAACACCACATCCAGTTTCTCTCCATGAACTAACGCCAGGTGGAGTTCCAAACTGCTGACCAGCACAAAGGCAGCAGAACAAAGGTAGCACACATGACTTGTGTTCAGAGACGGCAGTGACCCAGAAGTGTTGTCAGACATGGGCTGTGTTGTGCTGTAGACAGCTGAGGGCTGATCCGGTGAGTCTTCCTCCATGGACCATGCTGGTTCCAGCTTCTGTGAAAACAAACATTTGAAGCATTTAAATTCCATTAACTCATTCTACCCAACAGCAATCGTTTAGTAGTGCATGCACCCCATAAATTGATTGCCACGTTGAAGTTGCTCTCTCTTTCTTAGTCTGGACTTTGTCAGAGATGGCACTTAAACTCAGTTTAACTTCTTTCTTTCTTTAAACATCCTCCTTCAGCTTACTGAAGATTCTGATCAACTTAAAGCTGTTAAGGTTTTCACAAAGAAAGAGAGGGAGAAAGTCTTTTAAACATTTAAATATTGTGTTAAACATGTGAATTTGTATTGCTTAAAAGTCTTAGTACTTTTATCTTAGAAACGAGAATTTATATTGCTTATGGTTTTAGTGCTTTTATTTTAGAAATGTGAATTTATATTGCTTAATGTTTTTTAGTGCTTTTAGTTTTATCTTATGACTTTTTATTATGTTCTCTTTATTTCCTTACGCTCTGTCCTCTCTCTCTCTCCCCCCCCCCCCTCCCCCCCCCCTCCCCCCTCTCCCCCCCCCCCCCTCTCTCTCTCTGCCTCTCCGTCTTATTCATGTTAAAGGTTGCCCTGTCCACTTGTCTCCGTCTTTTTGTCTGTGCGTCTGCCCCACCCCCTGCTCCCTCCCTCCCTCCCTCTCTCTCTCTCTCTCTCTCTCTCTCTCTCTCTCTCTCTCTCTCTCTCTCTCATGTGTCATTAAATAATGTTACTTTTATTTTATATCATTGGCATGAAACATGGTGTGTCAATATGTTATTAAAAAAAAAAAATAGTTTCATCAATGTTTGTAAAGCGCTGTGAGCTTGCCTTTAACATGATTTTTATCGCACTATATAAATTAAATTATTATTATTAAATGTTCATAAATGTAACTTTCCCAACATATGTAAAATTCTAAAATTCCGCTATTCAAACAAAAGAATGACTCACAAGGACAAATTCCACAGCTGAGTCTGCAGAATATTCCCTGACATGGTCCGTCTCTTCTGTGGACAGTCTCTCATGTGGCAAGGACATCTGTAATAATAATAAAAGAAACATATTTTTCAAATTATTCCTTCATCTTTCTCCTCTTTATTGTTTTTCTCTGTAACTGATTAATTTGTACTTCAGTTTCTCGTATCTGTACTACAGCTGAACAGAGGAAGTAAAAAAAATTAGTGTTTCCCTTACGGATAAAACGTGAGGATCCCCGGGACTCTCAGTGCAAAATTTTAAGGGTCTTTTTCAAATTTTTAGGGGTCCCCAAGCAACATTCAAAAATCTACTCTAATTAAGGTAAATGTGCATTGCCATGTAGAACGCTTCTTTTACACCAAATCCCACTAGTTGTTTATTTTATTTTAGTTTTCACACACACACACACACACACAACACAGAGACTGAGGAAAGGAGGGGAGAAGCAGGGTCGGGGGGAGGGAGGGTCGGCATCGTTTGCTCTGGCAGAGTAAAAGTAGGAAGCAAACTCCTAGTAGAACTTGTCTGTTCTTTAACTAATAGGGCTAGTTGGTACACAGTTTCATCATCATCTGCTCTGTAACACTTTCTGACGACAGCACTTTGTGCGAGAGCGAGAGTTTAAACTGTCTTGGTCTGTGGGAAAACGAGTGCGTCCTTGGGATGCACAACGAGTGCGTCCTTGGGATGCACAGCACTAAAATTTAAGGGTCCCTTCTGGATTTTTGTGCTTCAGGGATGCACAAATGTGTGCTTTGGGAAACAATGCTTACTCTAAGCCAGAATAGTAAAATGTGAGGTCACTCAAACGGAAGGAAGGACTTCTTTAAATCCAATGTTGATGGGAAATGATAGAATAGGAATTGTTTGGAAATAATTAAGGGGAGTAATTTCATGGTGTGTAGGAGTGATCTTGCCTAATTCAATCGGTCAAAGAGGGGAAGTTACTCAACCATCAAGTAGATCCCCAACTATTGCCTCGTGTGTTTGGGTAGACTTACATCATTTTGATTTAGAACACAGTGCGTCATTCTAAAATTGATGTCATTAATATTTTTACGTCACATTTTGCAAGTTCTATCAGTTTGTAGATACTGGCCACCCCTCATTTTTACACAAAAAAGATTGCAAATCGCTGACTCGCATCCTGCGGTTTCAAACTTCGACGCCATGCCGCCATGGTTGCTATGGTTTTGACCGAGTAAGTCGAGGTAATCAACTCTAATTTTCACGAAGTGCTCTCCCCTATTTTTTCCCCAGAAAATCGTCTATTACAGCACAGACTTCACTGCTCTTGTTTTCTGAAAGGTATGCAAGCACAACCAGCTTACCATGTGTTTAGATTATCATTTTTTTCTTCTTTTTCTTTACCAATTTGCTGTGAAGTTTGTTTGGGGTTTTTGGGTTTCTTTTTTTAACCAAAGATATACAAGATCAGATCAGATAATAGGGATAGAAGATCATAGCCATTAGACTTTTAAAGTTCCATCATTTTAATGTGATTTATATTTAAGGCTGTCAATTGCTTAGTTGTTTTGTTGTTGATTAATTAAACTATTAACATAGAAGTAACGTTCATAACATAACACCATCCAATAATAATAACAAAGAAAATAAAAACATAACACCAAAGTTTGTCTCAAACATACATACCCAGACTAACATCACTATTATTAATTATTATAAAAAACATTTTATGAAGGCTGTTGGCCTCTTAGGACTTTTTTCAATCATATAAATTATTATAGATAATTGCTTTGATGATATTCTTGTCACAGCAAGTCTGCTGTCATTTGGAATACCCCCAAGTCATAAGCCTCATAATCATCTAATCGTTCACATCGCCCGTTGACAGAACTGAAAACTAGAATGTGAAGACCCTACATAACCAGCCGCGTTGCCACATTTTCTGCTTCAGTGACCTTGACCAATGACTTTCATTTTTGAACTTGGCCTAGATATCCTAACTACCTATACACATGCAAAATTGAAGCTTCTTATGTCTCTCCGCTCAAAAGTTATCATATTAACATAACGATTTTATTTAGAAATAGAATGTACTAAACAATAACATACATGTATTGTGATGTATACTTGGTTCTTGCCAATTAGTTACGTATTTTTCAAAATATGCAAACAAAAATAAATAATAATAAATATTAGAAAAATATTGACTTCTCAATATTTAGTGTTGAATCCTCTGTTCTTCCTGCATGCCACAAGATGCCTCACAATATATTCAGGGGCGGATCTTTCCCAAACAGCAAACAATTTGAATGAGGAAAGGGTATTTATTTCATGGTTGAAGTATTTTATACAACAGTGGTGTGGCATTCTCAAAATGGATTTGTTCTCAACATGTCTGCGCATGTGCGAAATCCATCTTCATGACGTACCATCAAATTTTATCGACACTAAATTGACCCTAAACCTATCCCTAACCCTAACTCTTCGCACATGTGCACCACGCAGGGCAAAATATGTATGTGTTTGTCAAGCCACTGTCTGACTGCGACTGTCATTAGAATACTACAGCCAGAATGATCAGTGTAATGACCGTGGGCCCCAGAGAGAAGAAGAAGAAGAAGTAGAAGAAAAGTGGTCTGACTAGCCTAGACTAGATTTTGATGTAAATTGTCGGCACTGAATAAGACTTTACTCCTATATATTTCCTGGTCCTTCGGATTATGCACAACACTTTGTTTTGGGAGAGGGGCAGGATAAACATCCCCAATCGGAAGAAGAAGATATAGACCTGACTTTCTGAGTAAGCAAATCGAAATCATCTTCTTGTTAAATCACACTTTACTCACAAAGCTAAAGCATGCATTGTAGGGTTAACATTCCTAGCTCGTTAAAATTCCGAGCTCGCTACTATGAGAGTGACTATTTGCGACAACCACAAATTTCACTTTTTCGTTACTTGAACCATTTACCTAACCCTAACCCTAACTAGAAAAAAGTGAAATTTGTCGTTCATGCTCAATGTCGCAAAATGCCGCAAATAGTCAGTCTTTTAGTATAGCGAGCTCGGGAGTGGGGCATGATAAACATCCCCAATCGGAAGAAGAAGAAGATATACTCATATAGGCCTATAAGACGTGACTACTGACTTTCTGAGTGAGCAAATCGAAATCATCTTCTTGTTAAATCACAGACTTTAAAAGCTTATTAGCTTTAGCTTATTAAAGCTTATTATTATCTTACACCATTATTCAGTTCTGCAGCAGAACAATTTACAAACCTCCTTTCTCTCCTTTCTAAGTTTCCTAGGAAGGAAGTATGCGCGTAAAACTAGGGGCCTACAAAGTAAACTCCCTTTAGGCTAGACTTAGCAGCTGCGGCCCGCTCACTACGCTTCGCGAAAGAAAAAAAAATAGAAGAGATCGAGGGGGAAAAATAAAGCCGTCTTCACAAGTGCAATAAGAAAAATCTAGTCCGGAAATACAAAAGTCCATGTCCGTTTGCCATTTTTCATAAGATGGGGGGAGTTGGGTTGGGACAGGGAATGACCCAGCCAGCCAGGTCCCGCTGAGGTTGGCCCTAATATGATATGCCACATACGTATGGGCACCCCAAGTGTGTTGCTTCGTATGGCCACTTCAAGATGTCTCTTACTGTATGCATGGCACGTGGCAGGAAGCTTACTTGCCTGCATTGAGTGCAGCAGCAGATCTGGGCCAGATAAAGCTGCTTAATTTATCATATCATATATATACTTTTAAATAGCCTTAAGCCTGCTATTTCCTTTTAGTTTATAAGGAAACGCAATTTAAAACTTTGTTTTGTTATTATTATTGTCTTTTGTTTTTGTTTTTTAGAGTACAACATACAGTGAAAACAAGCAAACTGATCTGCATCCTAATTATTACTGAATACTTATGTTAGTATGGAAGCAATAATCTTCCCCAAAATTATCTAATTTGTTTTTAAAACTATTGAGTGTTCCTGCGGTTGCATTATCATTTGGTAGAGAATTCCAATTGTTAATAACCCTGTTTGTGAAAAAATGTGCATAAATATTAGTATGAACTAGTGATTTTGTTCATGAGCACCTCAAGCAAAGGAAAGCCCACAAGCTCGACAAGATCCTCAATTTGGAAGCCCCCAATGCGAAACCCCACAATCCCCAGACCACTGGAACTAATCTGGTCATCACTATTCCAGCCGACCTTCATCTCCCCCCGAAACAATGTCAAGTCCTGTCAAAAGGGCGGTTTGTCCCATTGAAGCCTCAACCCAACTCAGTCCTTACACAATATCACTGCCACAGTTTTTTTCGCCGTGTCAGGTTGGCGGCTCATTTCCAGTCATCATGCAATGCCCCCCCATCAGCAACATCAGATACCACACCTGATGACCTTGCCAACCTTTTCCCATGGCCCCCCAGTACCTGGTGTCCTCCCAGCGGCGAACTTGCGTCTGTGGACTATTACATTGACTTGTGCGAAAGACAGATCTCCCAACTCAAACACAAGCCTCTAAGAAAATCCACTGACATCACCCAAGAAGAAGCCAAAGCCCTTCGTGAGCTTCAAGACAGAACCGACATCGTAATTAAACCAGCAGACAAAGGGGGCACAATTGTAGTCTAGCACAAAGACCTATACACAGCAGAAGCCGAACGACAACTCAAAGACTCCAACTTCTACTCACCCCTTGCAAAATCTACTACGAAAAAAGACAATGCAATTGTTCGGCTCACCATCAAGCAGGCCATCAAGGGGGCAAATCTCCCTGCAGAAGCGTCACGTGCAATCAACAGTGAACCACGGGAGTCCAGATTCTATCTACTCCCTAAGATCCATAAAGCTAACAACCCTGGACGACCCATCGTGTCCGCGTGCGCTTGCCCTACTGTCCTCATCTCATCCTTCCTCGACTCTCTGTTCCAACCACTTGTTGCCAATCTCCAAACTTTCATCAAAGACACCAACCACACCCTGCAACTTCTCATGGACTTCAGCTTTCCTCCTACCCACACATCAGAACGCCACCTGTTCACCATGGATATTATGTCATTATACACCAACATACCCCACAGGGATGGACTGGCCGCAGTAAAATACTTCCTCTCTAACAGCGATCATGACGTCCATATACCCACTATCCTGAGACTAACAGAACTGGTCTTGACACTCAACTCGTTCTCCTTCGGTGGACAAACGTACAAACAGACAAGAGGGGTCGCCATGGGGACTAAAGTGGGATCCAGCTATGCCTGTCAGTCTCTTCGTGGGGTATGTTGAGAACCAGGCCCTCAGCCAGTATCCAGGCCCACGTCCCTCACTGTTCAAACGTTTCATCGATGACTGTCTGGGTGTTGCAACAGGTTCCAAAGAAAACCTTGTGAAATTCATCGACCATCTCTCCAATTTCCACCCCTCACTCCAGTTTACCCACGCAATCTCCTCATCCTCCGTCTCCTTCCTCGACATTACGATCTCCATCCAGCCAGATTCTGTCTACCTAGCAACCTCTGTCTTCTACAAGGAAACGGATTCCCACTCCTATCTACTCTATTCTTCCAGTCACCCAACATCGACAAAAAACAGCATACTCTACTCGCAATTCCTCCGCCTCAAGCGACTCTGCAGCAGTGACGATGAATTCGAAAGACGTGCTGAAGAAATGAATTCTTTCTTCACTTCCCGGCATTACCCACAAGACATTGTGCTGGCAGGACTTGAGCGTGCTCGCAAAGTCACACGAGAGGATGCCCTCAACTCGGAAACCGCCAAACAGCTAAGTGAAAGAACTGTTGCTGTGCTACCCTTCCATCCGCACAACCTGGCGGTCAGCAAAATTCTGCGCCACAACTTCAAAGTCCTGCAGAACGACTCTAAACTTCAGGAGACTTTCTCCCGTCCACCTCTCATCGCATTCCGCAGGGACACGAGTCTGGGGGACCTCCTGGTTCGCAGCTCCACCAACACAGCACCCCAACATTCCCCTGCTGCTTTTGGAAACAAACAGTGCCAACTGAAAAACTGCAAAACCTGCCCCTTCCTGAACCCCACTACCACGTTCACTGGCCCCTGTGGAAAGTTTACAATCCAATCACAGTTCAACTGCCAATCCTCAGATTTGATTTACATTGTCCAATGCCTTCTCTGCCAAAAACTCTATGTTGGTGAAACATACTGTACTCTTGGTGAGCGGTTCTCGGAGCACCTGCGGTCCATGCGTCTCAACTACCAAAACCCCATTGCGACACACTTTAATAGCCCGGGACATTCCCTCACTCACGCAACAATGGCTGCGGTGTGGAAGGGTAGGGGAGGCATGGTCCGTAGGAAGTTCCAAGAGTCCTGGCTCATCAAACGCCTTGGAACCACTACGCCAGCAGGACTGAACACTAAGCTCTAACTTCAAAGTCCACCAATATCCCTCAAGCCATCATTTTTTTAACTTTTGGACATTTACATCCTTAGTGCGCATGTTCATGTGCATGTGTGCCTTTATGCACGTAGTCATGTGTGTGTGTGTGTGTGTGTGTGTGTGTGTGTGTGTGTGTGTGTGTGTGTGTGTGTGTGTAGGTGTGTGTGAAAGTGTGTGTGTGTATGTGTGTGTGTGTGTGTGTGCATGTGCTTGCGGGTGTGTGTTCGTGTGTGTGTTTGTTTGTATGTATGCGCGCGGGTGGATGCACAATGTAACTGTCTCATAATAGATCTGTTTGTGTTGATGTGCCATGCACATATTTGTGTGCATGCTCATGTATAACTTGTGATTGTGTATGTGTGTGTGTGTGTACGCATGTGTGTGTGTGGTTGTATGTGTGTGTGTGTGTGTCCGCTTGTGTGCGTCCGCACGCGTGTATGTGTGTGTGTGTGTGTGTGTGTGTGTGTGTGTGTGTGTGTGTGTGCGTGTGCGTGCGTGTGTCTGTGTCTGTGTGGATATGTTCACATGTCTGTATGCTCATGCATGCGCGTATGTGTGTGCATTTATCCTTTTGTGTGTGCGTTAATATCTACTCACATTTTTTTGCCCTAGTTGTCTTAGGAGAGCTTCGTGGATTTTCCCTTTTTCTTTTTTTCTGAATATGTGTTCATTCTTCACTTGTTATACTCTCTCTCTCTCTCTCTCTCTCTCTCTCTCTCTCTCTCTCTCTCTCTCTCTCTCTCTCTCTCTCTCTCTCTCTCTCTCTCTCTCTCTCTCTCTCTCTCTCTCTTTCATGTTCCTTGCTCTGATTTCTACTCAGTGTCTTCACCCTAGCTTATTCCTCATTTTTTGTCACTTTTTGATCACATTGAAAAAAGAGCTAAGCTCTGAAACGTCTGTTTTATCTTCAATAAAGGACCCATGCCGAACCTACAGCTTTTGCGTTTTTCCATTCATATGGTCGAGTGGTCTTCTGAATCATTTAAGTGATTTTGTTAGTTTTAAGGAGTGTCCTCTAGTGGTAGAGTTACTAAGAGAAAAAAGTGTGTTTGTAGTTCTAGTATCGTAATATCTGTTTAAGATCTTAAAAGTTTCAACCATATCTCCCCGTGCTCTTCTATACTCTAGGCTAGGTAGGTTAAGAAGTTTTAGTCTGTCCTCATAGCTCATATTACTCATGTTGATAATTTGTTTAATGGTGTGGGCTTGACGTTGGCGTTGTGGTGCTGGGACCATGCAGCTTCTCTCTTACCTGTACAGTTTTCATAGTGACCAAATTGTTTTGGATCTTGTAGAGCATGGCTAGTCTTGCTGTTTCTCTTCGTTCTTGCAGGGTGGGCCACTTCAGCTGCTCTATATCATGGAGGTCATGCTTGATGTATTCCTGAAGCGACACAGGACAAATCTAATTGCAGCTCTCCTTTGCACCACTTCAATCCTAGCTGTCATTGTCTTGTTGTTGGTGAAGGTCCCATACGTACTGGGGAAGCGTATTTCAGTATGGGACTATCCCTGATGGTCTGGGAAATGATCTTGAGGTTTCTTCTAAAAAAAACTGAGTCTTATATAATTGTTTGCCTTTGAGCAGATGTTCTGGATATGAGCAGATGTCTCGGTGTGCTGTCTGGCTCTCACTTTCTTATTGGCCCCTTTAAAATGTCTCTCATTGCATGACCCCGCGGTAATGATGATCACGAAGTTTTAGTGGTCTAATGCTAACATGCAGTTTTCAAACTATATGGGCACTCGTTTTTGGAGCCCGTTCAACTCTCACTCTGCTATATTGGCATTTTCAAAATGTCTTCAATTGCATCCCCCAGGTGATGCTTATAACAAATTTTGAAAGTATGAGCATTTTAAAGTGGACAGACAGTCAAACACACACAATTGTTTTATATATATCTATGAACTGACGTAATTTCCTGTCACTGTCAAAGCCAAGTTTTTATTAACTCAAAATGCGCTTGTTTTCATGATCATCAGTCGTTAGGCGCTTCAATATCACTTGGTAACATACACCGACATGTGACATGCACTAGGTGAAAGGGGGATCCGCGCCATATGAAGATAAAGATAATCACTTGAATTTGCACGAAGAGAACGAATTATGCGTGAATATGCCTACTTTTGCTAAAGGCTGGCAAAGTCTTTGCCAAAGACAAGCCCAGTGAACTGTGAAGCTGAAGGGAAAATAATACATGTTTTGTGAACAAAAGGTCAGGTCAGGTCTTAAGGACGACTAGGCCTCGCGGCCTCTCAAGATTTTTTTCTTCTTCTGCATCCTTGTCTCATTGTCAGTTTAGCAACGTTTACTGGTAATTATCGGTAAAATACTGATTGTAAAACCAAAATACTGAAAAAAATGTGACCTGTCAGTCCCACTCCCAGGGACTGATATTGTGATAATGTTTTAATTGTTTAACAGAGACTTTGAATTTGATATCATGGTTTTCAGTGTTTTTTGTTTCCCTGGGACGGGTTTTGTCGCTGATGGGACTGGTTTTCAAAATTCCAAGCGCGATCACTTATAGCATTATACTTATAGGGCCTAACTATCATCATGTACAGTAGAATGCAGCAATCAGCAGCTCCATCTGTGGACAATATCATAATTGACAATCATTTACTAGGAAAAACAAACGAAATGTATGAAAGATATGTGTTCAACACACGAAAGCAGAAGGCTAATGAAACTGTGGATGACTACATTGCTATTCTGTGCATTCTTGCTTCAACCTGTAATTTCTGTGATTGCTTGAAAGACAGTCTGTTGAGGGACAGAATTATCTTAGGCATCAAAGACAGCTGTACCAGAAAGAGGCTGTTGCAAGAAGCTGATCTGAATTTGGAGACCTGCATCGCTATGTGTCGTGCTGCTGAAGATACTTCTCCATCTCAGCCAGTGAAAGCTGTGACATGGACTGAGGACACCACTGCAGTTCAAGCCGGTTCTGTATCATCTGGGGTTCAGAGGCTAGGCAAGAAGCAGCATTTCTTTCTAAACTTCAGGTGAGACAATATGTGAAGTGGGTTTTAAACTAGGGAGTGAATATACAATTATGTATGAATTAATGAAAAATCCAATGTTTTCCTAGAGGGGTGGTGGATAGGTAATGGCTGAGAGATACTTTTCTTCTTTTTTTGTTTGTTCAGAATTTGGCAGCATTTTAATTTAATTGGTGCTTCTGATGCATTAACCTCTTCATTGCCGACGACTTATATGTCCTCTATAAGTACAATTATGCTGCCATACTTGCCATCGATGTATATATGTCAGCGCTAAGTAGCGATTTTTCTGCGTTAAAAGATCGCGCTGCAAACCGGCGACGCATGTGCAGGTGTTATGCGGCACTGAAAAGGTTAATCTTTGGGGAAGGGGAGGGGTCTAAGAATAAAGACAGGCCATCCAAAAATACTGGCTGCCCAGATGATCAGCTGAAAAAGAGGTGGGTAGGGGAGGTGCGTTGAAGGGTAGAACTAGAAGAGGGTAAAAAGGCAAAGGTGGTTTGGGTGCAGGGGTGAGGAATGGGCAAGGTGGGAGGAAGAAGTAACTGCGTCATGTGGAATACACAAAGTCCATAGAAAGAAAAAGAAAACTTTGTTGTATGTAGTTGATTCTGTCTGACAGAATGAAGAACTTTAGATGTTGCTGTTTTTCTGTTTACAAAGATCATGGTAGAAGTTAAACTTCTAATATTGCCTGTGTGGAAAGTGGGAAAAGGGAGGTAAGGATTGAATTGGGAGGCTTTAGAGTGTTGCGTACAAAGGAAATAAAAATCACTTGGGAAAAAAGGAGAATACCCTGGCACAAAACTGTTGACCAGAAGATGACTGCACAGATCTTGGTGTGTTGTGTTATTTCAGACACTGTAACCAAATCCAGATGGCATCCCCTGATGATGAAGTAGAGATGTCAGAAGTCAACTTCAAGACAGAGTTGGATGATTCTGATGACTCAGCACTACAGTGGACTACAGAGCACCAGAGTTCAGGTCAGTGGCACTTGGACTGTCTTCAACAGACATCATGCTGTAATGGGGAAGTGTATGTGCACTGTAGGACATCTACCAACTTGGACTGTCTTCAACAGACATCATGGTGTAATGGGGAACAGTGTATGTGTACTGTAGGACATCTACCAACTTGGACTGTCTTCAACAGACATCATGGTGTAATTGGGAACAGTGTCTGTGCACTGTAGGACATCTACCAACTTGGACTGTCTTCAACAGACATCATGGTGTAATGGGGAACAGTGTCTGTGCACTGTAGGACATCTACCAACTTGGACTGTCTTCAACAGACATCATGGTGTAATGGGGAACAGTGTCTGTGCACTGTAGGACATCTACCAACATTTATTTTTTTTAAAGGAGAAGAAATGGAAAGCGAGGAATAAACTTACTATTAAATTTGTAAAAATTAATCACACTTTGCTGTTGACTTATGATATACTTTAACATGTGTCGCGTAAGCAGAATGCCAACACAGTTAATACTAGTAGACTGACTAGGATACATGTACATGTGTAAGAATAGTCCCTGGAAACTGAAGAATGACATAGCTTGGAACCCAGAATGAGACAGGACATTGAGAAACTGGAGAGTGCAACGACAAGCAGCACGCTTCATTATCGGGGACTACAAGTCCAGGAATCCCAGATGCATAAGCGGTATGCTCAAGGAACTAGACCTGCCGCCCCTGGAGGAGAGATGCAGACATCAGCGCCTCAGCGTCTTCTACAAGATTACTACTGAAGGGTGTCCTTCCAGCCGAAAAATTCCTCACTCCGGCCACCACAAATCGCCGTAGGATTAAGCCAACCAGATTTGAGGGGTTCAAAGCAAATAACATCTTGGAAAGACAGGCCATCAACCACTCTCGAGGATATCGTGTCCCCGAAGTGAGAACGGAGCAATATCGTAGTTCCTTCTTCATGACTGCCATGGAATGGAACCAACTGAGCGAGGCCACTGTCACCACAGGCTCTGTCAGTGCATTTTTATCAGCGCTGACCAGATCACCATCTGAGCCTGTGACCACTGATCACTAGTCTATATGTTTTTGTGTTTTTTGTTGTTGCTTGCTTCTGGAAGTAGGGCATGGGCCTTTCCGGCTGAACTGGGGGGTTTAATGGTCTTAACCCAGGGTAAGCAGTTGGTCTTTCTCCTTGTATTTTTTCTATTAGTACATGTGCCCTCCTAGTTCCGTCGCAATTTACCATCAGAAGTGGCATCTGCGGCGTACCAGACCAGATCCAGAGGCTCAACTGACAATGAGGATTTGGGAGCAAACAAGCTGATGACTGACTGTTTTGGATTTATCGCTTATTAGGCTTCTAGATCTTGATCACAAGTGACTACTGTGTGTGCGTGTGTGTGTTATTCTAATGACACCCTACTCAACTTGGCTAGACTAGACTACTAAATTAGATTGACTGCAACTGTGCAAGCCATCCAGACTAAACCCAACTGACTAGACCACGGTTGAGTGGCCAACTGATTAGAGTAGGTGCTTTTTCTTTAAACATACAGTATTATAATAGTTTAACTGATTTTTTTTTTACTGTGGGGTGAAAATTGCATTTTGGGAACACAGAAGAAGAAAGTATTGCGTTTTGCCTTCTTCGATAAAAGATATTTTAAAACACCAGTAATGTAAAAAGAAAAAGTTTAGCATTTCAATGTAAACTTGATCTTGAAAGAAGATGGTTGTGTTTTGATGTGCAGAGCTAACGGTTGATAACTGTGTGTTGCAGGTTTTCTCATTGACAATGACAGGAAGGAGCGTAATGAGAGTGTGTGTCAGCATTGTTCTGCTGCCTTTGTGCTGGTCAGCAGTTTAGAACTCCACCTCGCGTCAGTTCATGGAGAGAAACTGCACATGGTGTTACCTGGGTCCTTCACACATGACAGATGTGATGCTGGTAACTGTAGCAACACAGACATAGATAAGGAGATAAATAGCCATGGCAACGGAAAAATGACAACAAATAAAGTAGACGATAATGCTGCTGCTAATGAAGACGGACTGAATAGGTGTAAAAAGCATGTGTGTGATATCTGCACAAGGTCTTTCCCTACACATAGCAAACTGAAGAAACACAAACTGATTCATAGTGGTGTTAAGACATTTGCGTGTGATGTGTGCAGAAAGAATTTTTTTCGGGCTGGTGACCTGAAAAAGCACACAAGAATCCACTCAGGAGAGAGACCTTACAAGTGTCCACACTGTGACAGTGGTTTTAACCAATCAAGTGCTTTATATGTCCACATAAAGTCAGTTCATGAAGGACACAGACCCCATGTCTGTGATGTGTGTGGGGCAGCTTTCTCTCAGACTGGCCATTTAACAGTGCATAAGAAAATTCACACAGGTGAAAAACCCCATGTGTGTTCAGACTGCGGGACAGGTTTTACCAAATCCAGCGATCTCAGTAGACATCGTCTGATTCACACTGGTGAGAAACCTCACAGCTGTCCTCACTGTCCTTCTGCTTTCAGGCGTTCGCATGACCTGAAGAGACATGTTCAGAGTAAACACCAGTAACGCTGTACACAGCAGTAACACACATTGTGCTTCCCACCCATTAGAATCCAGAGGAAGGACTGTGTTGTCATGTTTGTGATGTGCCCCTGAAACCATGAAGTGTTGTGCAGCACATGGGTGACAGAAAAACGAAAGCTTGTTACTCATGGCTGAAACTGTTTCACTTCAACCAAGCCATTTTTTTAACAGGCTGTATCTGTTACATCTCAAGATGTTATCACAAGTGAAGAGAAAGTATTCATCGTTAATAGTTATTAGTATATGACAGCTTTGCAGTGTTTCCCATGAAATATAGGGGTTGGTCTCTGGGATAAAATCTTTATAAATTAGGCAACTACTGTAAAATTCAGATTTTCATTGAAATCTTTTTTTAAACTCTTGTTTTCTGTCTGAACTAGTTATTCCAAGAGAGTGATGAGCTGTGTATGTTTGTGATGATGCTCAAAGCATGTGTAGAGTGGCACAGTGGTAATGCGTTCGCCTCGTGTCAAGTAAACCCGAGTTCGAACCTGGGTACAGGTGATTTTCCTCTCACTTTCCTTACGGTCTGAATGTGGAGTCTTTCGGATGAGACGATACACCGAGGTCCCATGTGCCCATGCACTTAGCACACGTTAAACCCAGTGGCAACGAAAAAGTTGTCATTTGGTCAAAATTTACCCCCACCCCCTCTTTCCTTCCTCATCAGTCACACCAAAAATCGCATGCAATTTAAAATAAAAAAATGGGTGGCGTGCTCTCCAGGTGGGAGCAACCCGAATTTCACAGAAATGCCACTGTGACTATAAAGTACCTAATAATAATAAGCATAGGTAGTCTTCTCTTGGGGAAGAAAGTAGAAAGAAGCACAAAGTTAGATGAAAAATGATCTCTTCATAATATAGCCATGATACAACAGGCCAACCACCAAGAAACAAGTCTTCTGTGGTTTTTTCTCTTCGAGTCAGTGTGTGCTATAAAGTTCTTCATGATTTTTGTTTGCTATTTCAGGGCTGGCCAAACTTTTAACATTTTACTTGCCCTCCGGGCGAGTAACTTAAAAAAATGTCTTGCCCGAACACATTTTCACTAGCCTGAAGTAAACAACAACAAACCCTGAACACACACACACACAGGGAAGAGGGAAGGAGAGAGAGGAAAAGAAAGGAAAGTGGGAAAGAAAGGAAGGAGAAGAGGAAAGAAAGAAAAATGATTTGAGGAGAGAGGTGGGGGAGAGAGAGAAGGGGGAGGAGACTGAGGAGGCTGCCTTTCCTTTCTTTTCAGTACCAGTGCTGGCATGTTGTTATCTTAGCAGACAGCTGAGCTTGCTTTGATAGTTGGCTACATGGAAGAAAGAGATGGTCTGGAAAGACTCAGTAGTAAAAGAAAACAGGGCCATGTAGTGCTGAAATTTTCAGTCGCCCATCGGGCTAGTGACTTTTGAAATCTACTCACCCACAGATTTTTCTACTAGCCAATGACTGCCTGTTTTGGCCAGCCCTGTGTTTATAAGAAAAGTAAATTATTGAAAATGTAAAACCTATTTTGCATACAAAAAGATGAAATAGTGACTGTTCTACCTTTCGAAATACACTAGAGGAAAAAAGGGGTGAATGAAAAGGTTCCTGTAGGCTCTTATTCTTCAGCTACTTTTTACGTCACTCCTTTTGCAAATTTGAGCAGCTTAACACTCTACAGAATGTCCTCACAATCTGTTCATAACTTTTTGTGTTGTGTTTGTCACTGACCAACAGGCAAACCGACGGCAACACAAACAGGACCTCCTTGGTGGAGGTGTAAAAAAAAAGCATGGCATCTTTCTTTTCTTCTGGGTCTCCCCCAGTTAATCAGTTTTTGTTGTTGTTTTCTGACTGTCCATTTGTGAACAAAATTATGAAACAAAAGAAAAACCTATTATGAAATGTAGTCACTAGTGGAGGGGTAAGGTTTGATACCTGCCAAACAAGGTACCCTTCAATTGTGGAGATGGATTGTCTTTGGGATACGTTTACGTAGAATTTACATTTATGAAACAACTGGTTGGCTTGGCGTCAAACACATTGGAATCGTGTTTTGTTGTTTTAACTGCATGCAATAGTTTGTATTGTGTCAGTGGTTTCTAGATTGGGTAGTGTTGGAGAATGGGTCTCATTAAATTAGTAATTAAACTAAACTATAATTATGTCATTAATTAATCAGATTAATTATTCAATTTGTTTCCTTTTTGTTGTTATTGTGTTGTTGAGATTGGTCCATTCTCAGGTCAGGTCAGGTCAGGTAGTTAGGACATTAGGCCTCGCGGCCTCTTCACTGTCCTGTCATTTTTGTTTGAACTTTTGCACAGCTGAGTGTTTTTTGTATTTTGTTTTTGGCAAATCTGCCTTTTAGTCATGCTCGTATTGTAGTTTTGATATGTTGGTGTATCCACCAAGGAGGTTTTTGAATTGTTAGATTCTGTGCTCGTTTAATATGTGCAGGAAGAGTATTCGAAAACTTTGTTACTCTGTTAGAAAATAAATGTTTTCTAATATTAGTTCGGCTATACTGGGTTAGTATTTTTAAATCACTTACGGGTTCTTGAGTCAGTTGCTAGCTGGAACAAAGATTTATTAGTATTGTTATCATTGTGAAAATTTTTGTATGTATTTATCAGATCCCCACGAATTCTTCTGTATTTCAGAGATGGTAATTTCAACTTTCTTAGTCTGTGTTCGTAATCAAGGTGACTAACGCCTTTAATCAATTTTGTTGCTCGTCTTTGGACCCTTTCTAATGCTGCCGATTGCCTTTTTAAAAACGGACTCCAGACCTGATTTCCATACTCTAGATGAGGTCTGACCAAACTTTTATATAGTTTTAAAAATACTATATTATCTAACCCAATAAAACTTCTTCTAATTAGGCCCAGCATTTTGTTGCCTTTACCAATAGCCGTATTAATGTGGTTATCAAATGTTAATCCAGAGTCAAAGATGACTCCAAGATCCTTTTCCTCTTTGCAAGTTTTTAGAATATGTTTGTCGGTACCATGTGAGATTTCATAATTGCAACTTGGATTATTCTTTCCTAAATGCATCACCTTACATTTACTATCATTAAAATACAGATTCCATTTCTCTGTCCAGTTTATTAGTCTATCAATGTCATGGTGAATTGTTTTAGAATTTTTTGAAGTATTGTATATTTTGGTATCGTCCCCAAAAATTTTACATATGCTTTCTACTTGATCCGGTAGATCATTAATGAAAATTGTGAACAGAATGGGGCCTAGGATGCTACCTTGTGGAATGCCACTCAACACTGCTGCTTCAGAAGAATATTTACCATTTATTCGTACCTTTTGTGTTCAGCCCGTAAGGAAATTTCCTATCCATCTTAATATGTTCCCATCTATACCATAAGACTGAAGCTTTAATAGCAATCGTTCGTGTGGGACGGAGTCAAAAGCCTTGCGAAAATCTAAATATACCACATCAAAAGTTTCCTTTTCATCTAAAAATTTAGTAAAATTGTCCATGACATCCGTACAAGATCTTCCTGTCCTAAAGCCATGTTGACATTCTGAATACAGGTTAAAATTTGTCATGTGGGCTTCAACTGTGTCTCTAATAAATTGTTCTAAAATGTTGCAAATAATACACGTGAGGCTTACAGGCCGGTAATTTCCTGGTTCAGATTTTGTACCCTTTTTGAAGATGGCTGCTACTTCAGCTTTTTTCCAGTCTGCGGGCAGCTCACCCGTTTGTAAGGATTTGTTAAATAAAATAGTTAGAGGTGGGGCCAGCTCCTCAGACAGTTCTTTCAAAATCAGTGCTGGCACTCTATCTGGGCCCTGGGCTTTGTTGGGGTCTAATTCCTTCAGTTTCAGTTTCACCTGTTCTTGTGAAACATGAATATCAGAACAATTATGAGCCTGAGACACCTTAGAATTTACACTTGGTAAATTGTCTGTGTTTTCTCTAGTAAATACACTAGAAAAGTAGTTGTTTAAAATATTAGCTTTACCCTCATCATCACATACAAGATTACCATCTTTATCTTTAAGTGGACTAATCCCTGTGTTCATTTTCAATCTGGAATTAATGTACCTCCAGAACAGGGTTTTGTTTACAGATATCAGCTATTTTTCGTTCATCTCTCCCTTTTTAATTGCTTACCACTGTTGTCTCTTTCTTTTATATATTCTCGATATATTTTACCTTGCTTAGATTTGTTGTTTTCCAAAAATCTTTGGTAAAGCCTATATTTCTTTCTAACACTTTTTCCAAGTCCTATTGACATCCAGTATGTTTTTGAATATTTTTTTTTTTTCATGTTCCTTTTGATTTTGGGAATATGTTCTTCCATTGATTTGTGAATTTTGTCCCGAATAATCTGCCAGCAATCAACCTCCAAAGCCTCAAAATGTGTCCACTCTTCGTTTGCGAAGTATTCTTTCATTTTAGTAAAATTTGATCTCTTAAAATTAAAATTTTTGTTCTGTGCTTGGGGTGTACTGTCAAATTTGTTTGCATTTATATAGATTAAAAAGTTTAAAACTTGGTGATCACTTTTCCCTAGAGGGCATAAATGTTCAACATCTGAGACGAGCTCAATGTCATTAACAAAAAGTCTAAAATATTGGATTTCTGGCCTTCTCTTGTTCTTGTTGGTCTAGTCACCACTTGTTCTAAAAAAGCATCCCTGGTTGCATCCACAAACTCTTCATCCTTCAATGAGGACCATTGTCCCGTCCAGTTTATGTTTGGAAAGTTAAAGTCTCCTATTATGCATATTTTTTCATGGAATCATCTTTAAGAAGTTCATACAATTCTTTGACGTTTTCACCAGTGGAGTTTGGACTCTTGTAGATGCAACCAATCAGGCAACTTTCTTTTTCTTTAGATTCAAAATGGCACCATACTGCCTCTTTAAATTTCTTTTTATTTAAATGAGTGCATTCTTGGGCATTCAAAGATTTATCAAAATATAGTACCACCCCGCTAGAGGGGTTGTCGTTATGGAACATATAATTTATCTATTTTATATTCAGATGGAATAAAGTCTTTTACATGTTTGGGGACAGTTTCAGTAACAGCAATAATATGGGGTTTACAATCTTCAATCAGAGTAAGGAGCTCATCTTTTTTATTTAGCAAGCCATCAGCATTGGCATAAAACACATTAATTCCTAGCTCATTTTTGTTTGTATTGCCCACACATTTAAAACTGCCTTTTGTTTTTATTCTTAACCCCTTGACTGCCACCAACGTATCACGTACTGACCTGATGGCATCACTAATTATGTCATCAGGTGAAGAGGAATAACCCTGATATGCTGGCTTTTGCTCTAACACAGTCAAGAGTTATATCCCCAGACCATTTCGGCCAGATTGGCTCTATCAGTTGTCTTTTTCATGGCATGATTTTTTCTTTAATTTTCTCTGGCAGTCAAGGGGTTAAGTTTGTCTTTAAGACTATTGTTAAAACTATGTACATTGGGTTTGTCTTTCAGTCAGTGTTTGTCTGAGCCCTGAGCAGACTCAGAGTTTTTGTTTTTTCTACACTATTTTGCCACCTCTGATGACAATGTGTTTCCCCTCCCGCCCTTCTATCCTTCAGTTTGTCTCGCAAGGCTTTTTGCTGTCTTCTTTCGTTCGGGGTATATGTCACGCTAACCCTAACCCTTCTATCCTTCAGTTTGTCTCGCAAGGCTTTTTGCTGTCTTCTTTCGTTCGGGGTATATGTCACGCTAACCCTAACCCTTCTATCCTTCAGTTTGTCTCGCAAGGCTTTTTGCTGTCTTCTTTCATTCGGGGTATAGTTAGAGTTGACATACACTCTGTCTTGGGTTTTTTTCACATCTTTGTTCAGGGTGTGTGCTTGCTTCAATATCTTCTGTTTTGCATCCTCTGAGTTAATCTTAACTCTAAGTAGCCTGACTTTGCCAGTTTCTGGCTTGCCCAGTCTAACTGGCTCTGTGACACTGATCTCCGCTGTGATATCTGGGCACACCTTGTTTAAGATCTGTTTTGCATCCTCTGAGTTAATCTTAACTCTAAGTAGCCTGACTTTGCCAGTTTCTGGCTTGCCCAGTCTAACTGGCTCTGTGACACTGATCTCTGCTGTGATATCTGGGCACACCCTGTTTAAGATCTTCTGTTTTGCATCCTGTGAGTTAATCTTAACTCTAAGTAGCCTGACTTTGCCAGTTTCTGGCTTGCCCAGTCTAACTGGCTCTGTGACACTGATCTCTGCTGTGATATCTGGGCACACCCTGTTTAAGATCTTCTGTTTTGCATCCTGTGAGTTAATCTTAACTCTAAGTAGCCTGACTTTGCCAGTTTCTGGCTTGCCCAGTCTAACTGGCTCTGTGACACTGGTCTCCGCTGTGATATCTGGGCACACCTTGTTTCAGATCTTCTGTTTTGCATCCTCTGAGTTAATCTTAACTCTAAGTAGCCTGACTTTGCCAGTTTCTGGCTTGCCCAGTCTAACTGGCTCTGTGACACTGGTCTCCGCTGTGATATCTGGGCACACCTTGTTTCAGATCTTCTGTTTTGCATCCTCTGAGTTAATCTTAACTCTAAGTAGCCTGACTTTGCCAGTTTCTGGCTTGCCCAGTCTAACTGGCTCTGTGACACTGGTCTCCGCTGTGATATCTGGGCACACCTTGTTTCAGATCTTCTGTTTTGCATCCTCTGAGTTAATCTTAACTCTAAGTAGCCTGACTTTGCCAGTTTCTGGCTTGCCCAGTCTAACTGGCTCTGTGACACTGATCTCCGCTGTGATATCTGGGCACACCTTGTTTCAGATCTTCTGTTTTGCATCCTCTGAGTTAATCTTAACTCTAAGTAGCCTGACTTTGCCAGTTTCTGGCTTGCCCAGTCTTAACTGGCTCTGTGACACTGATCTCCGCTGTGATATCTGGGCACACCTGGTTTAAGATCTTTTTTGTCCTTTCAATATCATCCTTTTTCTTATCTTCTGGGCTTTCTTTGGTACTCTCTCTCTTCTGGACTTTCTTTGGTACGCCATGAACCAACTATCTCTACTTTCAAAGCTAAACTCAAGACACACTACTTTCAACTCTCATTCGGTTTGTAAATGTTTCCTTCTTGATCTTGTTATAATGTTTTTGTGTGACTGCGGGTGTATCAGTGAATGGAAGCGCCTTGAGTGTAAAATAATTATAGAAAGGCGCTATAGAAATACTATCAATTATTATTATTATTTTTAAATATTTACAAGAATGATCTGTGGATATTCTGATCTGTGGATAGGAGTGGGGGTGGTAGAGGTTGATTCTTTAGATCTGAAATCATCTTTGTGTATTAAAGACCTTGAAAACAAAACTGATAATTTATATATGCAATTACACTTACAGTATTGTTGTTCATGAACTACTTTGAACCAAAAATAAACCAGTTGAACCTTTAACTTGGCATGGTGTGTTTCACTGAGTGAATGCTCCTGTTCCGTGTTTGTGTTGCCCCTGTCTTTCATACTAACCGGCCATTGTGTGCTTTTCAGTCGTGTACAACTATTACCACCAGATAGTAAACGAGGCATCAGAATAGTCTGAAGTCCAATCATCTGAAAATCGCAGTACAAGGGCCATCAAGACAAGAGAAGCTAATCCTGTTAGAAATTCTTAATCATCTGAATTTTGCAGATCCTCTGACAATTCTGATGCCCGAGTAAAAGAGGCAACTGCTATTTTAGAAAGCTGCAACAGAATTTGTTTAGTGGAAACACCTTGCCCAGAGTACATCCCCACTCTCTTGCCAGTGAGTACTTACGATGATACGATTGGGGTTGACCCCAAATGCTAATTCCCAAGGCTGCAGCACTAAGTGTAATGCCTCCTATTTTGAAATTTCGTAGTCGTTCACAAAAGACAAAGCTGTAAACTGATTCTCCATTAGAGTCCGTAACTGAAACAATAAAAAAAATATTATTCAGCTCTCACTCTACACAGAGCAGAGGTCAAAGGTGAACATCAAATGACAAACATAAATGTGACTCACACTGCAGGCCAGTTGGTTAGGTTTGGTGGTTTCTTGAGGTAAATTTGAGTTCAATTCACATCATCAGTATAAATCATGACATAACTGAACATTTGCTATGCCGTAAATAACAAGATCCTTTCTGTATGTAAATAGTGTGTGCATTTCTTCTTCTTCGATTGCTTAGACAGTTTCCTGTCAATGATGAGCACAGATGCATCATGCTGCCGTTATGCGCCAAACTAAGAAATAGTTAGGCCCAGCAAGTCCGATTTCGGCTGGTGGAAATCTTTTTGAAAGTGTTAAGAAAAGGCAGGAGAATGGACCAGTTAGACAGAAAGATAGTAAGCAAAGGGAAAAGGCAGAGTCAAAGAGTGACAGATGTTGTTGTCTTTAGACTCCAGGGATCCCAACAGCCGAAGCACCTGAACACTATGGTACAAATGCACCAGTTAGGGATGAGAACACTAGAAAAGTGTGTGATCATTTTTTATTACCCCGTCACATGAGCAGCCACACTCCGACTTCAGAGAATTTTAGACTGATGATGTCATGGCTTGTCATGGCTTAAGACAATCCCTGCACAACCATGCAGAACATAACATTTTGATGTAGCCTTGGTGTTCTAGCTTATGTCAACTGGTCTGACACAGCCTCATGCCAAGGCGAGAGTGACAGATAAAAGGAAGTTACAAGCACAGAATTTCCAGAAGGTGGGAGAACTATTTAATTTTATACAAGACTCCCCCGGTATCCCCACGTGGGAGTGAATGTATTTGAGAGTGAGCGTATGTGTGTGAATGGTGCATATGTCTTTCTGTTTGTCTATGTCTGTGTGTATTTTGTGTATGTGCTGAATTCAAGTGTAAGCAAATGTATACTCAGGCATGGGAATTAGAGAAGACAAAAAAGACTGAAATTTGGGGTCTGGAAGCAGGCATAGGAACAAGGAACCAAAAACAACTGAAAACCGTGTGTGTTGGGATAC